>JAJEKV010000018.1:19361422-19547211 GCA_021234155.1 Isoetes taiwanensis
CAGAATATCCATGAAGACAACATTATTAGGCTTATTTTCTAAAAATGAAAATGTATCGTCAGCATATTGCTGAATGCATAAGAAATTATTAGAATTAGGAAGATTAAGCCCAGTAATGTTACCAATGCTTTGATGATGCTTGATAGCCTTAATTAAGAGCTCAGCAACCACTATAAATAAATAAGGAGCCAGGGGACAACCTTTGTCTAACACCTTTGCCACGGGGGAAGAATGAACTCGGGGAGCTATTAATAAGAACGACAGAATTAGATCTTAAATTCATACCCATAATAAGTTGTATAAGATTGTCATGAAATCCAAGCTTAGACATTGCATATTCAATAAAATCCCATCTGATGTTGTCAAAAGCTCTCTTGAAGTCCAGCTCGAGGAGAATACAATTCTGGTTAGAAATCTTGTTCCAATGTAAACTTCCATAGCATCAATGTAATTTTCAAGAATGAATCTATTAGGTAGGAAAGCACATTCATTACCACTAATACACTTTTGCAAATAGTCCTTAATTCTAGATACAATAAGCTTAGCACAAATCTTGTAGGTAGTATTAGTGAAGGATATTGGCCTCCAATCAGAAAAACCAATTGATTTCTCAGCCTTTGGAATCAGAAAGATGAACCCACTACGAAGATATTTAGATTCCCATAAATCCTTAATAAAGGCCCAAATAAACGAATTTTTTGAATTTCTTTTTTGCAAAAAGGATCTTATTTAATGCTCTCAAGGATGGTGGAATCTTTTTTGCAAAGAAGCTTTTTTGTATTTTTGCCTTGAAAAGGGTATATAGATGGTGATGTGGCATGTAGGCATTATGAGTTGGCAATGTGAGGATGACATGGCAAGTAGGGGTAATGAGGTGTCAAACAACTTGGCCGAGCATTATTTTTTCTAGTCAAAACATGAGATGATGTGGAAATGTAGGTGATGATGTGGCAAGATAATATGTCACCCTTATGAGCTTAAACACTTCAAATTGAAGAATTTTTGCAAAGGATGGAATCTGAATGGGGTGACACGTGTATGATGTGACATGGCAATGAAGATGACATATATGGTGACTTGGCCTTTTTTGAATGATGTCATAGGTCAATTTAAGCATCAATGCATATAATTTGCATTTTCTAGGCAAATTTTGACTCTTAATTGCTTCCCTTAGGAATTTGCACTCTCTCTCACCCTTTGACTTTTAGAGAGAGGAATTTGACCTTTGACCATGTGTATGACCAAGTCAAGTGGAGATTTGTGCTTTAATGAGATGGTGATGGTATGGTGAGTGTGTGTGGGATGTGAATGACATGTGAAGGAGAAGTTTTGACTAGAAAAAATCTTTTAGGCCAATTTGCCTTAGGAAATGAGATGTAGGCATGGAACTTGGGGTCTCATGGGTATTTTTTCATGGTAAGGGATGTAGAAGGTTTAAGATGAAAGTCAAGGAATGTAGTTATGCCAAGAACTCAAATATTAGCACCACATACCAAGTACTCTTCAAGGGGTCTTCAAATCTTCACATTTGCTTGAATCATCTTCCGTGGCATGCTTGTGTGATCTTTGTCAAATGTCCTCACCTTGGTCTTCAAGTCTTCTTCTCAAAATGTGCAAAGATGCATTGTCTTTGTATATCTGTGTTCAAATCAAAGTGTGAGCATGAGAATATGATAATGTGTCTTGCTCTTCCATGCCGCCATAGCATGGCAGCATTATGCCAAACTAAAAGAACAGGCTGGTCTACCAGCCTCTTGTTTTTTGCTTGATAATCAGAGTAGAACTCCATCTAACTGCCAATGTGGAGGTATGCTTGGCAGCTCAATGGACCTGCAATGGATTAAAAAAAGATGGTGGTGGTAGATTTCAGTATGATATGAATATGAACATGGAAGTGATTTGCAAATGAACCTGCATGACAAGTGTAATCATTAGTAAAGAATATGAGCTGCTGGACGGGAATGTGACAGCAGTTTAATGGATCTGGTGGAAAAGAGTGAAGATTTGAAGTGTTTTATGTGGATCAAAGGCAACTCAGGGTGCACCTGCATGTAACAAAAGATTCATTAGCACAAATGAGTTGCTGTTTTGGTAGGAATGGCAGCAGCTATAGATATGAGGAATAGAATAGAATAGAATAGTGAATGAGGAAAAGTGAATGAATATGGTATGAATAACTGCAAATCCAGATGCCCCTGCATGGAATTCAGAGCTTGAGCAATATTAGTACTTGATTTGAATCTTGAATGAGTTGACACCTGCACAAAACTTCTGTTCTTGCATTAGTGGTGTGGATCTTGAATTTAAAAGCTTAATCTATGCAAATACTAAAATTTGAAAATAAATATTACATACCAGATACTCCTGAATTGTTTTTTTTTTTTTTTTTTTTTTTTTGTTTTCTTTTTTTCCTTTTGCAATATTAGTTAACCAAAGCAAACTAAACTATCCTACCTACAAATTCCAAATAATCTTTTAACTAAACAAGCTTAAGGCAACATGTTGTTGCCAATATCTTTTCAAATGTAGGATATTGATAGGATTCAACAATTCTCTGCCGTCAAGCACATCTTTTAGCCAATAAGAATATTTCCTTGCTTTGCCAATAATTTCAAAAGGTCCTTCCCAAAGATTTTCAAATTTAGCTGCTATGTCTTCCCTTGCCTTATTCCATTTTAAAACAAGCTCACTCGATTTGAGAGTGCCTTGTAGTTTGTGAGCAGCCTTGAATGTTGCAATATCCTTGGCCTTTTTAATCATGACAGCATTCTCTGCCTCATACCTGTGCTCTTCAAGCCGCATTAATCTCACACATCTTTCCTTTAAAGCATCATCCATTTCTAAGTTTATCTGATATGCTAGTCTGAGTGATGGAAGTTCTAGTTCAATTGGCACTACAGATTCTATACCATAGACCAGACTGAAAGGCGTGTATTTGGTGGAAGCCTTGACAGTATAGTTCTATAAGCCCATAGTGCATCATAGAGTTTTAGGTGCCAATCTTTTTTTGAAATGCTGATAGTCTTTTCCAAAATTGACTTTAGAACTTTATTGGTTGACTCTGCTTGGGCATTGCCTTGAGGGTAATAAGTTGAACTTTAGTATGTTTAACTTTCAGAGTAGCTAGTAATAATGCAATGGTTTGACTCATAAACTGGCTTCCCCTGTCAGAGATAATTTTGAAAGGAATTCCAAATCTAGCACAGAGTTTTTCATGAAGGAATTTTGCAGTGATGTAGGCATTTGCTTCCCTAAGGGGAATTGCTTCAGCCCACTTGGTGAAGTAATCTGTGGCTACAAGTATGAACTGATGTTGAGCTGAGGAAGGTGGATCTATTGGACCTATGATATCTAGACCCCATGTCTAGAATGGTCCTGGAGAAGTTATAGCAGTGAGAAGAGCTGGTTGCAATGTTCTCTTGCCAAAAATTTGGCATAACATCATAGCAATCTTTGAAAAGAGTAGGCCAAAGATAACCTGACCTCAAGATCTTCTTGGCAGTTGTGGCAGCAGCAAAGTGTCCACCACATATACCCTCATGACATGCCTCAATGATCATTTTGGCTTCTTCATAATCAACACACTTCAACAATACTCCCTCCTTGTAAACCTTGCATAACACATCCCCAATCAGCCTGAACTTTTTGCACTCCTTTCTTGACTGCTGCTCAAGTCCTTTGGCACCTCATTGTTTTCAAGATAATTCCTGATATCACATTGCCAGCCCAAGTCATTTGTATGAAAGGCAACCAAGTTAGTACCACAATCAACATCATTTAATCCTTCTTGATCCTCGTGTTCAAATAGAGCATAAGATAGATAGGAACTTGGATTTTCAACTAAGTTCATAACTTTGACAATAATGTTATAAGCCTGAACTTTACAAGCCCATCTACACAATTTTGTTTCTTTGCAAAGAGGAGAGATAGAGGGTTCTGCCTCATGTAGACTTGAGTTTGGTTATTTTGCATCAAATGTCCCTGTCTTTCTATCAGAAACATCAAAGCAGCTGCACTCTTTTCCAGTCTAGGATATCTTAGCTCAGTATCAGACCATATTTTGCTGGCAAAAGCAATAACATGGTCTTCTTGCAGCAATGCAACACCAATTGCCCTTTTAGTGACACTAATATAGGCTTTGAAAGGCTTTACTAAATCTGGGGGCTTTAGCAGAATAGAATGGCAGATGGCGTTGATGATTTTATCAAGGATTCTTAACATTCTTCATTCCAATCAACCAAAATATGTTTGCTTTTACTCTTGGAGAATTTCCCAACCTTTGGATTCATAGTGTGTGAGAAGTGAGGGACATACATTCTCAGAAAATAGTCATTCCCATGAAGCTTTTTACCTGTTTGAGTGTTTTTGGAGGAGCTAGTTTCTTCAAAGCCTCAACTTTAGCTTATGCTACCTGAATGCCTTTTGTAGACACTACATTCCAAGAAATTCTCCTTTTGAGCACGAAAAGACACATTTCTAATAATTTAGTTAGAACACAAAATGTTCTTTAAGGGAGGTTCCTAAACAAAGATTATCCAAGAAGACACGAAATGCATGTGAAGGCATATCCTTGAAAATAGTGTCCATGGCCCTTTAGAAAGTTGCAGATGCATTCATTAATCCAAAGGGCATCCTCTTCATGGCAAATGTTCCCCAAGGCGTAATGAATGAGGTCTTTGGTTGATCTTCCTCTTTTATGCTTATTTGGTTGAAACCTGAAAAGCCATCTAAGAAAGAATATATTTCCTTGCCTGCAACAGCATGTAAAACTTCTTCTAAAAAGGACAAAGTGTAGCAATCTTTAATAGTAGCTTTCCCTATAGTCAATGCAAATCCTTATAGTTTTATTTTTCTTCTCTACTGGCACAATGCAAGATAACCACTCAGGATTTACAATCTCTGCAATCACACCTGCATCTTTCATTTTATATAATTCCTCTTTGATTAACAAGGATGCATTAATTCTTCTGAGCTTTTAAACCACAGGTTTCATGCCTTCCTTGATTTTTATCTCAAACTCACATATCCTCTTATCAACACCAACTAACTCATCATAGTCCCAGGAAAAAATATCCTTCCAATCATCAAAAAATTTACTAACAAAGGTATTGTCCTCTTCTTGAACAAGTCACCAACATATAGAACTCTATCTAGACCCTTTTTGTTCAACTTAACTTCCTTTACCTGTTTCGACCTTAGCATTCCATTCCACGCTTCCACAACTTCTCAGCACACCATCTGTGCATGACTTGGCATTATATATACTTGAGGTTCTAGATAAACGTCTGCAATTACTGAGCCCTCAGTAGTCATTATCTAAGCTTGTCTAGTATCATCATTACTGCAAAGGTTTTTCCCTTGAAAACCTTTCGAGGCAGGGGTTTTTTAATCCTAGTAGTAATGATTGTACTAGCCCATTGTATGGGTCCCATGACCTATTGGTCTCCGTGGACGTTAAAAAAACTATTCTATTCTATTCTATTCCTCACTTGCATTGATTACCAGAATAGGATAGAGCTGTTGCAGGTCCTTTTTCTCCAGTTCCTCTTCTTGAATTGCTCCCTTAGCCAAATGCTCAAGCAAAACACTTTTGCATAATGCATTGGCTTCAGAGTTCTGTTCCCTTGGCACGTGAGACAGTCTCCAAGTCTTGAAGTTTTTTAATTCTCCCAAAGCTTGGTTCCTGAGTGAGATCATGTCTTCATTTTTTGCATGGTATTCCCCCAATATTTGCCTGCAAACAAGCTGAGAATCTCAAGTTCTTAGCTTCTTGGAGTCCTGCTATTAGAGCCTTATATTCTGCCATATTTGAGGTTGCATTAGGAAAAATTCTGCCTACTTTTGCAAGCAATCTATTAGAAGAATCTTTGAGGATAGCAGCAGAGGAAGCAACACTAAGTCTTTTGGAAACACCACCATCAAACTATAAGTAAGCAAAATTTTCTTGTTTAGGCAGAGCTACCTGCATAGGGAATTCTGAGTTATATATTGGGATCACTTGCATTCAATTCAAACTCTCCACATGGATTTGAGAGCAGCATGTCTTCTTCTATGAAGTTTAAGGCTTCAAATTCACCTACTCTGTTGTAGAGTGTTACCTTTTTCTTACCATTGGAGATAGTGTATTCCCCTTTTGACCAAACAGGCCTGGCATCACTGTAGAAAGCCACTTCCTTCCCAAAAGCAAATCATAAATATCTGATTTCTCTTCTATCCCTTCAAAAGCAACCATAACAAAGTTAGCTGCAACAACAATACCTTCCACATCAATTGGTACATTGCTGGCTATCCCTACAGGGCTGATTTTTGTGTTTGAGAAGGATTTTAAAACCATTGGAGCCTCCTTATCTATCTCAAGGCCACACATTCTCATAACATGATGAGGCATAACATTCAGAGGTGATCCTCCATCTAACAGGACTTTAGTTAAAATCTTCTTGCCCATTCTGGCAACACAAGTGAAAGCCCCTGGGTCATAATCTTCCTGAGTAAGCATGTGTTCCTCAATATGATTGGTTAGAGCAAAATCATCTTCTTTGGTCAAATTGAGTACCTTCTTCCTCTAGGATGGAGCTATTTTAAGTAGAGTCAGCAAGTCAACACTAATTTTAGAATTTTTAAGTAAATACTCAAAATCCTCACTATCCTTATCCTTTTTCAAATATTTATGAACAGGGGGAGGAGGCACAACCATATTTTGCTCGATTTCTTTGTGTCTCACAGCATTGACATCCTCATTGGCTTGTGCTGACTCTTTCTCCTTTGCATTGTTCATTCCTCTTGTATGCACAACCATAATTTCCTCCTGTTCTTCAATCTCCTGCACAAATCTGATGGAAGCATTTTGCTCATTAGTAAAATACTCCTTTACACTACACCTATCCTCATAATGTCCCACAGCTTTGCAAAATGCACACACAGAGCATTCTTACCAAAATATCCCCTTTTACCACATTTTGTACAAGGCCTATACTAGCAGTAATGAGAAGAATGAGTGTTTCTTGAACAATGAGCACAGGGTGGATAAATTCTCTTTTCAAATTTGGAGTTCTTCATCCCTTCAAGTTGCTTGGTCACCTCGACCAGAGCTTCTGACACTTTGATTATCTCAGCTCTCACATCTGCTACAGGACCCTCAGCATCCTCCATTTTTTATTTTTTCTTTTCCTTCTGAACAACGTAAAGTGGTACAGGTCCTAGTCCCATGTATTCCTGTTCATAATCTAGAAAGAAAGGATCATGGGGTGAGTGCATATCATCTGGTAAGTAAGAAATCATATCTGTAATTTCAGTGGCCTTAGTAAAAGCCTTATGTATTGTGTCAAAGCCTTCTTGTTTTTGGATCTTGAGCATCTTCCTGTGCGCTCTTGGTCTACTGCTCAGACATCTGATAAAAGATGCTACAAGATGTAAAGTATGGTTAGGAACTTGGTTAATTTGGCACTTAACAAGATAAAGGTTATTATTGGTGAACACTCTCACCATGCTTTATATGAAAGGTTTGCAGTTCAAAAATCAAATCCTGAGGATCCAACAGCTTACCAAACCTTGCCAGGAATTTCTTGACTAATTCATCCCAATAATTAGCTCTTAAATCCATAACATATTCAAGCCAAGCTCTGACCTCATCATTCTTGAAACACTTTTTAAACTCAGAAAATTTGCAACCTTTCTTGTGTCCATATTCTTGATAATACTCCTCAAAAGTTTTCAAAAAATTACTAGCATTCATGCTTGGATCAAAAGGAGGAACATGAATTGGCATATTCAATTCAAAATAATGACAAGGCATACCCGTGTTTGCTTGTATACTCACACCTAGTACTGCAACAGAAGCTTCAAGATTCTCCTGTGCTTCATCATGCTCAGATGCTTCATTAGTTCTCCTGGGAGCCATGAGTTCAAATTCCAGGAAATGATCTCGGTAGGACCTCCAAAATGTTGAAGGTGTTCCTGGAAAAACCTTCAACCTCAGTGGTTTAGAACCTTTAGATTGCTTGAGGCAACCACTCTGAGTGAAAAATCCCAAGAAGAATGCTTAAACAGTGATTATGAACAGCTTTCCCTAAAGAGAAAAAAGTCTGCCTTGCAAGAATACATGCCAAATGCAAACCAAAGGGACTTTACTCATGATTCTTGATTCTAAAGTTGCATAAGGCCTTGAAGGATGTTGGGAAAAAAGTTAGATAGATTTTGATTAGACAAGCCTGTCAAATAAGCATCTCTGACCAGGTCAATTTTTGGTCAATATCCCTGGCAGAGAGTTAAATCTTGGAGAAGACTTTTACACTGTGAAGTTGGCCCATCAAATCGTCTGATATGGGTAAGGCATATTTGTTCTTGTTGGTGTGCTTGCTTAATTGACGATAGTCAACGCATATCCTCAGACTTCCATCTTTCTTCTTGATGAATAGTATAGGCGCCCCCCTCCCCTGTACGAAGGAAGTTGCTTGATCTCATCTGGAAATAGATCATAGAATTCTTTCACGAGCTTGGCTATTTACTTCAGCAACTTGTTCAATGGTTTGCCCTCCTTGTCTTCCTCTCTTCAACTTTGAGCTTGAAGATATAGGCTGCTTGTTCTCTCTTTATGTATTTAAGTAACTTCTTGCTAGACATGCATTGCATGATTGGGGTGACTTACCTGTTATCTCAATGATTTTGCCATTTGGCGCCGTTAAAGTCACTTTTCGCTTCTCGCAATCAATTATAGCACTGGCCAGGCCAAGGCATTCTAAACTTATGATCACGTCATATTTGCCAATGCTCATGACCTCTGTTCCCATTCCAATGTTGATGCCGGGCAAGTCTATGTCGAAGTTGATTCTATTTTCCACTGTACGTCAGATTGCCCCACTTGCCAATACTACTGGCCTAGGTTTGGACTTCAAGGGTTTCATCTTCAGTATTTCTACCATCCTTTTGGGGAAGCAAAATTATGGGTACTCCCCGTATCTATCAACACTATGAAAGATTTGGCTTTGACTTTCCCTATTGTTGAAATGACCTGATATTGACTCTCGGCATTCTCGGAGTCAATGGCCACAAAGATGACATCCTGGATGTAGTCGCAAGCTTCTTTGTCATCGTGCTCTGGGGGTGTCTCCCATCCTCCTAGCTCTGCTAGTGCTGCGTTCATCACAAAAGGACAGTTGTACGTCCGATGCCCCAGTTGGAAACACCTGAAGCACATCTGCTTTTCTATACATTCTTGCCTCTTCTCTTTTGGGATGGACTGCAAGAACTGCTTCACTGTTTTGGAGTAGTTTGAACCTCCTGCTTGCCCTTTATTCTTGAAAGTGACTTGCTTCTTGTCCTTCCCATTGTTTGCATTATACTGTGGTCTAGCAGGTGCTGGAATTGTTGCTCTCGGACTATAGCTTCCGTTAACTTTCCCCTTATCCTGATAGTACTGTTGCTTTTATCTGCTGCTCTGGGGGCCTGTTCCTTGTAGGCTCAAGGCCTTGGACTCTGCTTCTGACACTATTCTGGGGTTGATAGCTCTCACAAGCTTCCTGATCTCATCGTTCAAGCCCTCAATATACCCCTCAACTGTGTGTCTTTCAATCAACTTCGGCACATACTGCCTCAGTCTCATGAATTCTTCGGTATACTTTTGCACCGTCTTATTGCCATGTTCTAATCTGTAAAACTATTGTATCATGAGTGTGTTCCCTTGGTACGTAATAACACTTGAATACCTTGAAAAACTTCTTAAACCTGTAGTTGCCCCTGCTTAGCCCATGGGCCCTGGCATAGTCCTTCCACCAAATTCTGGCCGCTCCTCTAAAGTTAGCTGTAGCCATTCCGCCCTCGCCTTTGTCCTTCATGTCATAGGCATTTTCATAGTCTCTCATCTCATTCAACCAGGCTTTGGCTTCCATTCCTGATTTGCTATCCCCTGAGAAATGGTCTAGTTTACTGGCTTTCCAGACATTGCTCAGTGCGGAGTCGACTTTCTTCTGATAGTAAGCCCCATTTCTACCATTATCTCGATTTCGACTGTCCTGCTTCTCTAATTCTGAGTCAGAACTGGTGTCGGAGGAGTCTGTGCTGGGGGTCTCCTTCTCCGGTTCCTCTTCTTTCCCTTATCTGTTCTCTGAGCAGGTGCTTGGGGTAACTGGACGTTCTACTTTGGTGCAATTGCTACTCTTTCCGCCAATAAGGCTTTTATCTCCTGGATATCCGATCTCATCTGGGATATCTCTTCTTCAGGGGTCTACACTTCAAACTCTTGGTACAGGTTCCTTGGCTGGAATTGTCGGACCTGAGTTTCTTCGTCCCGATGATGTCGGTGCTACTCTACTATCCTTGGCGCTCTAGCGGCACACATTAATTGCAACTCTTATGATTAGCTTTTGTTTGTTATTGCATTGGTTGTATTTGATGATATAGTTGTGCGGACAAAATTATATCAAATAACATTTATAATGCCAACAAAACATAATCATAAGATAAGTACATTATTACAATAATTGAGAAGAAAGATTAAACTATTCTTGGAATCTCTGATGTGTTGGATGATCCTCCAAGAACTTCTTTACTTGGGGCTGTACCAACTGTACGTCCCAAGTTCCTAAGAATATTCGTGGGTGTCCCACCTTGCATGGCTGTTACTAACTCTTCCACCCTTCGATCAGAGGTGCAGGCCACAGTGACGACTAGTCTGCCTTGTCGTCGGTAGGAAAATGCGAAGTTGAAGATGCTCAAGGCTACTATTCTCTTCACTAGTATGACATGGTCAATGTTTTGAGGCAATCGCGCATGTCTACCAATTCCTGAAAGAGCAATCAGCATGAACACTCCTTCTTCCCCTCGTGGGCTAAATTGCTGGTAGATCACTACTATCTTCCGTCGATGAGGAGTGAAAGGATCTATAGTAAGTGCTTTGTCGTGTCCTGCTTCTCTTGCCTCGTCTCCAGTCCTGATGTTAGACCTACTCCCCGCGTAATCATTTACTGGGACTGCCATCAAGTTCTTATAATCTGCTAGCATGGATCTGGAGATGGTCAGGTTGACCTCTCTTCTGTGAATGCCAGCTGGAGTCGGTGATGAGGAACTAGGCAGGAGTGCACTCATTGTCTTGGCCCAGATTTGGCCATCCATTATTGAATGGCGATGAACTATTCTTTTGAAGGCAGCTCTTATTGGGTCATGAGTTGAAAATGCTGTTTTAGCTTCCGTCTGAAGTTGACTGCCTCGTATAGGTGTTGGCTTCCCCTATGTTGACGGGAAAGTCTTGAGTCTCTGATAAAGTCATCAAGATCGGGCTGTTGACGTAGAAGATGTAAGAGCTCGTCTACCCAGTATCCTCAGTCTCTACATCCTGGAAGGTTCTTGATGTCGTGCAATAGGAGATACTCCTGTCCTTCGATCATGATCGGGGCTAAGCTTGTGATGCCTAACCCGAGTGGGGGAGCTATCCTTGTCGTCCGCAGGTCCTCGTTGAAACTCTGAAGTTCTCGCTCAGCTTGTTGTCGCTCTTGGATGGGGTCGACTTCAACGAGGTCTTCAATGTCGTAGCCGTGCCATCCTTCTTCTTCTTCCTCTGGCCTTCATATTCTAGAAGTAATTCATCTTCTGCTGTGAAGGCAAGAGGTTCCATGTTCACTGGCTGGATAGAGGGTTCCTCTATTTGGATCAAGGGGGGTTCACTATGAGTGCCATATAATATGCCTGAGTGACTTGTAGGGGTGTTTTTTTGATCCATTTTCACACGTATACGTAAGAGTTGGGGGGGTTTTGCCATTACTTGAGGAAAATTTTGTATAGAAGGGGTTGAATTTGCCTTTCAAGAAATCGTGTATAGGGGTGTTTTTCGTCACCCTCAGCATCACATGGCATACCTGTATTTGTATAACTGCATCCTCTGGGATTTGGGTTTGGGTTCGGCGAAACAAGAATATGGCTATAGCAGTGGTATATAATAGAATAGAATAGAATAGAATAGAATAGAACTTTTATCGTCCGTGGAGACCAATTGGCCCACAAAAAGAGAGCAGCAATCGTATTACTACAGGTCAGGATTACTCCCCCCCCTCCCCCTCCCGAAGGGTTTTCGAGGGAAAAAATCTTAGCAATAATAAGTATGCTGGTACACTGTATGGGACAATTCAATACTGTCCCGGAGGACACAACTGAGTCCATGCATCCATAACCTCCTGGAGGTATGACCCCAACAAGTCCACGGATGCCATATTCAATAATTCATGCAACGGCTGACCAGGCACTAGTAACCGAACATACCATGCTCGGATATGGGCAAACGCTGGGCAAATCTGGAGGGCATGACATTCATGTTCAATGGCGCCCTGGTGGCAACACTGACAAAGCCTCTCCTCCCGTGCTTCCCGAGTCCAACGCCCTGTCTCAATGCGAAGACGATGTGCACCCGTGCGAATGGAAGCTACAAGTCTGCGCTTCTTCATGGGCAAATGGGTGTACAAGTACTGGTGTGGGCCCCTCGTGAGCCTAGGATTTACTTGTTGCTGATAGTGTGCCAGCTTAACGTGTGCCAGAGCATTTGCATTCCAGAGCTTGCGAAGGAAAGTAGCATCTAGGTACAGCTTTAGTGCATTGTGATCCTTCTTTGTCCCTACTTGTACACATCTGTTTGCTTGTACATCCCAACGTGAGAACCACTGAGCTTGCTTGTCCTTCCAGCATGCTATGAGGCATTGGGGACCCATTGCTATGGCCAAAGCAAGGTTGGGAAAACGTGTATCACCCATAGCAACCACCTTTGGAAGTAAATAATATGGTGTTCCAATGCAGCCCGTTGAAGGGGTAGAAAACCTGTCTCCTGGAGTAGGATCTAGTATGGAACTGTGGACTTTACCCCAAGGGCTCGTGCCAAGAAGGCTTTCTGCACCTGCTCGAGATCATTCCAGGTGGTGAGTGATATCACGGGATCCCACACTTCTGCCCCATACAGGAAGACCGGCTTGACCAAGGTCCTAAACAAGTGTGACTCTGGTGGCCCCAGGCATACAACTCTGCCTTGTGGCTGTTGTTCTGCATGGCATATAGTGCTTTCCAACCCACCGTCATCCACAATCTGATGGCAGCATCCCAGTGGGTGGTAGTAGAGAACTCGATCCCTAAGTATTTGTAGGTCAGAGCCACTTCTACATCTTGTCCCTGGTAAGTGAATGAGGGAAGCCTTAGCTGACGAGATGACGAAACTAGCAGCACCCTGGTTTTGGTCAAGTTAACTCACATGCCAATGAATCGGCAAAAAGTGTCAAGAGCATCCAAGTGGCATTGCATATCCTCTGGAGTATAGGCCAGGAGCTTGACATCGTCCGCATATATGAGTTGCCAAATTGTGTGATGCATGAGATGGGCGCCCGCACCTCCGTGCTCAGAAAGCCAATCTTCCAGCTGGTCAATGTATAGGCCAAAGAGTGTGGGGGAGGGGGGCAACCCTGACGTGCTCCAATATTACTGATTGATATGTGATACGACCTGAACATGTCTCGTATAGCCTGTATATTGCATTCTGCAAGTCAAGGAGGGTCCTCATCAGCTGCCACAATCTGTCCCATAACTTGTCCCGGGGCACTGTGTCAAATACTTTCGCGAAATCTACGAAACAATAGTATAGGTTTTGCCGACGATTCCTGCTATAGAAGAAGTATCTTTTCTTATTTACTGGTATAGTCATATAGTCTAGCATGCGACTAGCCGCATTGTCTAGGTACTTAGCAATGTACTTGGAAACATCGCTCAAGGCGGCTTGAAGAGATGTCCTTGGTGCAAAATAGCATATGCATGGAGGAAACTCTAGCAGGAAAGGACCTACTTTTGTCTAGAAGTCTCGCATGATCTCTTTGTAAAATGGGGTATCATCTATTATGGAATCTACATCAAATTGTTTTTGAAAAACTACGAAGACTGAGTTGATGTCTGCTTCATCTACATGAGCAGTGGCGCCATATGTTAGCCCTTTGGGCTAAACACATGTATGAGTGGCATAGGCCACATGTATTTATCATATTGGACCACTGGATCCATGGCCCAAATTTCGCCCAGATCTGTGGTAGGTGGCATAGGCCACATGTATTTATCATATTGGACCCCATGATCTATGAGCACCTCCTTTTGGAGCATTGTTATCATGATTCAGTTTTATTCATTCTTCCTCTTTGTTCTTGTTCTTGGAGTTTCTTCCCACCTTCTTTTGTTGATTCATGAGCATTTGTGGCTGCCTTGTGGCATCCGACAGTCAGGGACTACTGCTGCAAGGTGTATGCCAAGAACCCCAAAAATCAACACTGGCGCCTCATGCCAGGTTCTCTTGGGCTCATGATCAATCTCTTTGTTTTTATCTCAAGCATCTCCAAAAGTTTTTAAGCCAAAAAAAAACTTGGTTCTACATCGACACTTTCTTGGATTCACCCCTATGATATTTGCCCATTATTTCAGGCAGGGGAAAATGTGACTTTTGGCAAAAATAGGAAAAGGCAGAGCCACCCAGTTTTTTTTGCAGTACCGCCTTGCTTTTGCAAGCAAGCCACACCGGAAGATGCCCAACGACTCTTCCACCAGACATTCTTTGACAGTATTATTTTATAGTCTGCAGCTCTGTTTTAGAACAGGGTTATTCTGGCACATGACTCTTATCTTTCGTGCGAAAATGGTTTCTTTACAGGTCTCATTTTTTTTTTGGCTTTTCATCTCTCACAGATGGAATAGTATTCTGGTCCATACACAAGCAACCGCTCTTCTTGTTCATTTTCTTCCTCTATATTTTGAGTTCATTCTTGCTGGAGATGCCCTTCGGATCTGCAGTATCTTGTTACACCTTCACCTGCATATGTTCATGATCATATCAGAGGCCCACCGGTTCTCTAGGTCTTCATGTAAGTATATACTGGCCAAGACCTGCAACAGCATAGCTTTCAAGTCCATACAAGCAATTTTTCTAACTCAGAGGCCACGGTCTATTCACAGACCAGTTCTCCCAAAGACTCTTAGCTCTCCCTTCAGACTTTCTGTGTATTTTCACAGTAGGTGCAACACAAGGGCACTTAGCCCTTTTGTTCAACCCAAAACCAGGGGATTTTCCTGCCATATCACTGCAACCATTCAATCTGTGAGTGGCATAGGCCTAGCAGCAGTGCCGCCGCACACTCACTCTAGCAAAGTATTTTCGTGGCCATGAAATGCCCTATACTTTTTCGTGACAATCTTACTCTCAGCTCCACAGATCCGTTGCAACCAAGAGTAACATGTATGCATGGTTTATCTACCTCCACGACCCCTCATGGTGTGGACCAACAAAAGACTTTCTAGGCACCATGGCTTGTCATGGCGTGGATCAAATCACTCCATTGCCTCTCACGACGAATCTCTCACGATTTCTGTTCAGGATTCACAAAGCCACTATCATCAAGGCATAGCACAACTCAGTACCTACGCTGCGTGGGCCATGTCAGGTTTTACCCACGGCCTACCCATGGCATCGACCAAACTTCTGTATCCATAGCCCTATAGCGTGGAAATTTTCATTGCATTCACGGCCCGGCATGGCCAGTCCCAAAAAAAAAAAAAAAAAAAAAAAAAACACAGCTTTAGAAGCCCATGGCCCGTCACTGGCATGGCACAACTTCATTGCGTGGGAATTGTGAGGCCCATCCACGATCACTCCACAGCGTTCCACGACGTAGGTCAAGGAAACTTCCGACGGCCCATCCCAGGGGTGGCACTCACGATAATGCATCACGATCTATTTCTCTCACTGAGGTATGCAGCATAATCGAGGCCCACGATCCCTCCCACGACATGAACAAACATTTTCAATATCCACGGGACACCCAAGGCGTGCAACATTTCCCACGGTTCTAACCACGGCGCTTACGGCGTGGAACTTTTACCTTGCCTCCGCGGCTTGGACACTCTTGTGGCAACACAGTCAGGATCTTTGTGGATGATATCTTTTATGACTTTTCGCTTTCTACAGGGACAACTTGGCATTTAAGACCATTCAAGATGGGCAACAATCTTTGGTATTTTTCACCTCTTCTCTCATTGAATAGGTTTTTTCTGATATCAAACTATCAAGTCCTACACATGGCGTGCCTATCAGCAACTGGCGTGACAATTTCCGCCCTTTTTCCACATCACCTTTACATGGCCCAACGGCATATTCAGTCCATACTTAAGCAACTAGATGCACAAATCGATCGCGGCCCCTTTGGCGTGATTTTTTAATGGTGACTCCTTGACCTCTTGTCCAATTTTTAAGGCATTCTACCTTTCGAGGTACAACTTTCATCAACCTATGATTCCAGCAACATCATTCTCTTTCTACAACAAAATCACGGCCCAACTGCGTGAGTTTAACAGACTTGTCACAGCCCATCGTGGCATGACCTTGAGCACAACTTTCGATTTTATTTGACACACGAAGCATTTTGAGCATATTTTTGGCACATATTGGGGGACGCCTCAACTTTTGCCACATTCCTAGTGATGTTCTTTACACTCTTGTTCCAATAAAACCTCACACAGTCTTGTGGCATGTGTAGGCCTTTTTCAACAATCTTAGGTCAACAATCAAGCTTAGCTCATTGACCCAAATGCGCGGCGTTTAAGAGACAACCTTTTTCGATTAGTCTCATCTGTCCATAATACATGATGGTTGAGCCTTTTTCAACACTTCAATCAATCTCGTCCGTCCATAATACATGGCGGTTGAGCCTCTTTCAAGTTTGACAAATGGTGTGAAGATGACTTAGGACCTTCCACCCCTTCAATTTCAACTCCTTCAAGTTCAACTCTCTGCTCAAACTCTTTCAAGTTCAACAAATGGCATGAAGATGATATCTGCCTTCTGCCCCTTCAAACACTTTTGTTTCAACATTTTTGTTCAACTCCTTGCAAGAGACTTTGATTGGCATATGTATTCAGAGCTAGTGACAAACCCTATGAGAAGTGGTGACGGCCTTCTCAAGATTCGACTTCTATGGATTTAAAGGAGCTCATGGCAAGCTCAAGAGAAGTGGTGACAGCCTTCTCAACCTCTCATGATTTTTGTACTTCATCGACATTGGCCTTTTTTGGATCAAGAAATCTCGGCAACATTATCGTTACTTCCCCTCACTTTGGACACTCTATTGTAAATGTTTAATCCGATGTTATAAAGGTTTCGTAGTTTGGTTTGGTTTGGTTGGGGGTGCGTGTTAGCCCTTTGGGCTAAACATATGTATGAGTGGCGGGACCCTTTGTATATGTTTCATATTTAGCCGGATCTGGTGGTAGGCAACATAGGCCACATGTATTTATCATATTGGACCCCACAATCTATGGCCCCGATTTAGCCTAGATCTGTGTGGTAGGTGAGATGTCAGTTAGGGTTAGGGTTTTGCTCTACTATTTGGAGAGAGCATTTCTCCTCATTGTTTAGGTTTTTGCGCACGTTTGGAGCACCTCCTTTTGGAGCATTGTTATCATGATTCACTTTTGTTTATTCTTTCTCTTTGTTCTTGTTCTTGGAGTTTATTCCCGCCTTCTTTTGTTGATTCATGAGCATTTGTGGCTGCCTTGTGGCATTCAGCAGTCAGGGACTACTGTTGCCAAGAACCCCAAAAATCAACACTGTACCAGTGCCTGAAGATGAAGTGGCCATGATACTGAGTGAATGGGGTTCCAAATTAGATATATGAGTGCCTTAGTGATCAGAAACATTGCCTTGGAGTGAGTGAGTGAAATTGTAGGTTGCAAGGGTTATATGTGTATATATAGGCAAAACCCTAATTTTAAATTTTTTTTAGGGTTTGGGAAAATATATCATTTTGAGGTCTAATTAAGTGTTACTCAGATAGTTTGAGCTTATGAGCAGGAATTAATGATCCTATTGCAATAAATTTGGAGGTGTTTTGGCTAAGTTATTGCAGTTTAAAATCTGACTACTCACATAGTGCACGAGAGGCTCGACCTAATTTTTAGCTAAGGCCCTGGGCGTACTCTGTGAGTAGTGGATGCTTGTTTGGGTCTTAAGTGACTCTAAAAAGTCTGGTATGAAGGCAGAATATTGCTCATCTCGAGGAGTTAAGCCAGGATATGCCTTCATTTTCTTGTTTTGAACTTATTATGGGGCACTTCTAGGGACGAATACTCACACGTGTGCGAGAGGCTCAACCTAAATTTTAGGTAAGGCCCTGGGCATACTCTATGAGTACTGGACGCTTGTTTGGTCACTTTTCATCCAAATTAAGTAAAACAAATTACACCCGCTATTATTATAATTACATTAAAGATATTATCATAGCTCATAGCTTAAGTTAAACAATTTTTGTTTAAAAAAAAACAAAAATTTTATTAACATGATCTATCAGTCTTCCTTCTTGATAAACCTGGCCAGCTTCATGTTGCTAGGCATGCAAGTTACTCTTCTAGCATGAAGAGCACATGCTAAGGAATTCTCAACGTGTTGCACCCGGTTTAACTCTCTTTGCTTGCCCTCTTATAAAGGCGACATGTCATTTGTTACCCTCTTACGTCTTGTTGAACTCATTACAAAATTTCTTGAGTGAGCCTCAGCGATTGTTTAACTATTGAGTTAAATTAACTATTGATTGTTTAGCTCCACTATCAATTATAAATGCATCAGTTTCATGGCTAGATCCAGATTCATTCATATATATTGACAAAACAAAGGGCTTTACCTTCTGATCATCTTATTCTTGCTTATCCTGCTCATTCATGACTTCTTGATTTATATTAACTCCAATACTTTAGTATGTGAGCTGCTAGAAAATCCAAAAAAGTTTTGGTCAAAAGTGAAGGTAAACAAAAGAAACTTGATAATGGGCTAGGCGGGGATGCTTTCATGCCACGAGAAAAAAATCTATATCATGTGATAGGGATGAATGATGCTATGGATGTAGGGAAACATTGCTTTGAATTTGTTGAACTAGACATACAAGATGGATTGAGAAGTTTATCTTGTGGAAAAGCGTGAGATGGTTTTTGGTTTTGTGTGCGAGAAATGGTTGTGTAATGCGAGGCTCATCCATGATAAAAGGTGCTTGTTAAAATAGTAAAGGTGCTAATCAAAGGCTTTCTAACATCATGGCAATAGAGTGGTGCCTATTCATAAAATTTAGGGATATCAAGGATTCAAATGATTATCGAACAATAATGGTTAGCGGTTTGTTCTTTAAGTTATTGCAACATTAGAAGAACTTTGGATTAATAGTTGAATGAGGAAGATAACAAGGTGAGAACACATGGACGGTGGAGTTTAGACCTAAAGGATCAACCAGCGATTATTTTGTTACAATAAGAGCGATTCTGATTCAAGTAAGAAGACTAAGAAACCTTTATTTGCATGTTCGTGGAAAAGGCATTTGAAGTGGAGAAAAAACATATGGGAATATATGTATTATATTGGGATTTCTACATGGCTTAGAAATGTAGTGGCAATTATGAGCGGGTAGTAGTGTAGTTATCATTTGGATTAAAAAAAACAATAAGAGGTGATTAGTAACATTGGGGTAAGGGGGGGTGTCCATTGTCACCCACTTTGTTTGGTGTATATATAGATCGGTTGGATGCATGGTGACAAGAACATGGAAAGGCGTGGAGCTATTATTACTTGAGGAGGGTTTCTGGGGCTTAGAAATGCGGTGGCAATACTATGGTAGTAGTAGTGTAGTTATCATTTCCGTTAAATCAGCAATGCAATAAGGAGGTGATTAGTAACATTGGGTAAAGCAGGGGTATCCATTGTCACCCACTTTGTTTGGTGTATATATAGATCAGTTGGATGCATGGCGACAAGAACATGGAGGGCATGGAACTACCATTCTAGGATACACATTTATATTGTTGTTATATGCAGATGACATTGTTCTTTTCTCAAAAAATGCCAAGGAGCTGCAAAAGCACCTAGATGAATTTTTTGGGTTACCAACTGAAATTATTGGGGGCTACTTAGTTAATGTTATGCAAATTAGATTGAAGGGGAATTCAAGCAAAGTGAAAGCAGAAATGACCAAAGTTTTTCAATACTGATTTCAACTTTGTTAACTTTTATAATGACAACAGTGTTTGAGAGACACTTCAATTTTTCAAACATCATTGGAGAGTTGAGATAAATACCATGAACAGTAGCGAGATTGGAAGAGATATTTGGTCATTCTTGTTGAAGAATGGAGTCCCAATTTTCATCTGAGTTAACTTCATTATCAGGCCTCGGAATCCCATAAGGAAAAGGAATGCCAGTAGCAGGATCAATTTCTGGACGAATTCCAATCGCATTTGGATCTTTGGATAAATTATCCCATATTGGAGTCTTATCAGAAAGAGGAGTCATTTTGATTTTGTTCAGCAAAGAAAGGTCCTTGAAATTTCCAAAGGGGATGAAATTTGAAGGATCGGCATAAATATTAGAAGATTTGTCAAAAGAGACTACGATCCACAGGAAGAAACCGGAGAAACAATGGAAAAGAAGGGCAAAGTGGAGGAATTTAGGTTTAGCAGACAATTGAAACTCATAATTACCTGAGGGGGAACAACTAAACATCCTTATATTATGATCGAGATGTGGAATCGGAGGTCTGTGAACTTTCTTTTGCATAGTGGTATTCTTGTCTTTGAGAATTTCACTTATCCTTTATAAAATAGAATCTCGAACTATCAAGCTGCTGATCTAAACAATTTTTTTATGTGGTCTCAACCTCTTTATTTATGCAGATCTATTTATTTGGAATGTCAATCGAGGAGCCTTTTCTAACTCCATTGGAAACTATGTTTTCTGATTTTATGCTCCCTATAAGCCTCTGTTGTTTATGTCCAAATTGACCTCTCTAAAAGAAATTCCTACCTCTATTGCTTTCACATATTGCTTTGGCCAAAAAATCATCCTTGGACCTTAGGTGAAATGGTTTACCCTATTTGCTTAACTTGTGACTCTAGGCATTTTGGTATGCAATTTGTAGGAGAAAAGCTTCTAGTAATATTCACGATGAATATCGTCTCGAATTCAAGAATCATTTGCTCGAGGAAAGGCCCACAAGAGGTTCAATTTGCTTGGAAAGGGTTAATGGAGATACAAGAAAATTGCCAAAAAAGATTGGAAAAAGAGCAACAAAATATTGGATTCATATAAAAAAGGTTAATTTTAAAGATAGCTCCAACATCCTTTGTTGATATGGCCAGAGACAAACAACAACAACAAACAAAGCAAAATCGTATAAGTAATAGATTCCATTTCATGCTCATTTAGAAATCCATACACAAATTGACTAGAAAAAAAGAATTCAACAACAACAAGCCACTAGACTAATTGCGAAAAGAAGCAACAAAGTTTAACATTAAAACCAAAAATTAAATCAACATTTTTGCTATCTTCAAATGCATATTCTATCTAATGGCCAACATAAATGGGTAATCCGATTATTTGGAATCTATATATCTAGTTTGAAACATTTTATTTGTCTACTAATGCATATTCTATTTCATGGCTAGTTTAATGGTTATAATCCGGCCTTTAATGGATGTGCCTTCTTTGATGTATGTGTGAGAGATGGGTTGTGTTTTGGACACCTTTCGCTTGACTTGTAAATATGTTCTGTGATATTATATTTGTCGGTTTGACAACACTCTTATTATTGTCATGGTTTTTCCCTCAAAAACCTTTTCGGGACTCGGGGTTTTAATGCAGACGATAATAACTCTGAGTGCGCTCCTTATTATGTCACATAGAGTCGATTGGATTTTTGTGGATGATAAAAAAATTCTATTCTATTCTATTCTATTCTATTCTATTCTATTAATATAATAATAGAATAGAATAGAATCCCTAATTATAGTCCTTAGTGACACGAGGCCCTTTGGACTTGTATAGCATGTGAAGCTCCCTTTTAGGTGGTTACAAAAGCGAGGACATTTGGTGTAATATATAGCCCTTTTGTAGGGTTATCTTGGTCCTATATGATACCTACACCACCAGCTTATATTTGGCTTCATGGCCATGCGAGTCTTTGCTATCACCAACTTTGAAATTTTGTATACATTGTGGATTCCTTTGTTTCACCCCTTTAATAGTGGGTCAAATTATGAACCCTAAGTTTTTGGTGCACAGGAAGGCGAATGTGGAGATGGAGCACCAGCCGGCGGGTTGTACTTCCTTCCCTCTATCACGGTGGTGGGGAGGGTCCCCCTCAACTGTCCAGACACTTAGCTCCTTTCCTTTTTCTACTATTATGGTGCATAGTCTTGGTGCCCAATAGTGGTGCCTTGTGACAACAAAGTCGCCTTGGACGGACTACATTAGCGAGGCCGATTACTATCGAATTAAAAAAACCCGCCTCGAAGGTTTTCAAAGAAAAACCTTAATAATCAGGCTCACTAATGCATGTTATTATTATCGGACCCTTCTTCCATCATTAGACCCCACTTATCCTTTACATCATGTGGATTACGGATTTTTCCTTTGCCACTCATCCTTTTCCCATCATGTTCTTAAAATTGCGGTAAGCCATATTCTAAATCATATCTTTCAAATCATATTATTTACTGTGCATGATTTCCCTGATTCTGAGACCAGCGAGAATCTCATATGTAGGCATTGACCTTGAAATGTATATATGGATACATCAAAAACCCTCTATCATGTAGAACCTCATGCGCTAATATAGCAAGAATGGTTATGATGGCGGGCGTGTGACGTAAAAGCGGTCGGTATTTTGCGAAGCGTGACAAAACTTTCTGCTCTTGATGTTGGGGGCCCTTGGTGGCCTGATCCGCAAAAAAATCCCTGCGGTAAGTCGAATCTGAAATCACGGGCAAAAGCCCCAAATGCAGGAGAGGTCACATTTGCAACCTCGAAAATGGTAGTGAAGGATCAATCCGTTGGGCTATGGCGGGCAAGACCGATGGAGTGGGGACTCGGGAAGATAGGAGCAAAAGTAAGCGTTGTCTTGCGCACCATGCAATAAACGGATTGGGAGAAAATGTTTGCCCGACCATGGAGCTACAAACCGACCAAGTCCGCCCATAGCTGAAAGACAATTTTGGATCTTGTGAAATCCAAGCGAGGGGGCCTGTGAGTAGGCGTTGAGAATGTAGCATCATAGTAGGGCCGGGCTTACGATCTTTTTATAATAAATACCATTGAGGCGGTCGTGGGCTTAAAAGCCCGGGACTATCAGGCCGAGGCATTACCGATTATATGGCATAACATAGCCAGGGGTTGCTACTCGGTGATTGTGTCTAGATTCTATGATGGGAAGAGGCGGGAGGCGGGAAAAAGAAAAAGATAGTTGGTGATAAAGCTGGCGAGCTAAGGAAGAATTCAGGCTGCTGGTAGAATCTATACTAGCAAAGAATACCCACAGACATACAAATTCGAAAACTACAAGGCAATACGACAAGCGGACATCAAACAAGCATTCTGAGATAAGTCTAATCCAAGCATTGCTAGTCAAAATAAGCATAAAATCGTAGCCGAGGACAAAATATGGATGTTGAAAACTATAACACATGCACACATAAAGGTGGAGCTGTATTTGGTGTGACTCAAACACCACCATCAAATGGGATAACAAGCTGAAAGAGGCGAGGCCATATAATTAGGGGAAGGGCAGGGTGCGAGGTGCGGTGCATCAAGTGATGAGAGGTTAGATGCTTATCGAGGCGGAAAAAGAGCGATAGAAAGCCACAGTGGTCATCCAAAAGCCCCAGTGATGGAAAGGGCGAGTTTAGTGAAAGTAGTAAATAAGTAGATTTTTTTGAATGGATTGAACCACATTCAAGATAAGAATAGAAGCACAAAGTCAAAGAGGGCTCCAAATGGTTGAGATGGGCCTCATTTGGAACAGGACAAAAAATTAGTAGCACTAAACCCGGGGAATGGCCATTGGCACCAACGAGTTGTGGAGGTGAAGATGATTTTCGATAGAAATATGGTGAGGTGCATAAAAGTATTTAGAAAGCGATCTCGCTACCGATTGTAGGCTTTTTCTGAGGCTTCTTGGACCTCTGAGATTAAACACGTGGCTATCAACACACTTGAAGAGGTTAGGTTTGCAACACCAATCGCTTAAGGCCTTTGGGCAACAACTTCTTTCTTATTATGTTTGATTGTGAAGCAGCGGTAGATAGGCTAGTTGCCCGAGCAGCAGACCCTTTTGCAGGAGACTTTATTCTGTATCAGTTCTATATGCCAGGCTTCTCTCCTAAACAAACTTCTGCTATCAAAAATCCATATTGGTTGAAATAGAAGATTTACCACGGACTTGCTAGTTCGAGTTCTTAAAGTCTATTGCTAACACACTAGGCTCATCGTGTCACATTCATTTGCGAAGGGGCCTGGAGAACATGTTTGCTATCTAGCAAGCGCACATATCCCAAAGGGTGTGATAAAAGTAGGAATGTGTTGCTTCAAATTTTACTTAAGCTCATAAATGGATGGGAAATAAGGAGGATGTTCCCCAACTTAGAGCTAGAAGGTGTAATCAAAGTCGGACCACACAAGTGCCAAAGATAACAACATCCGGGCCAAAGATAGAAGCGGGAACTTTGTTACTCACGGTGGTGTTACACATAAAAGAAATAAAGTCAAGTGACACTTCAACCTCTCCGGTGTAACATCACCCCTCCATTTACACCCACTATAGAAACAAATGCTGCCATCTCTCATTCTCACCCATTCACGAAAATAAGTGCGAGAAAATCGCCTCATAATAGACCAAAATCCAAAGAGGACATCCCAATGGGGAGATGGAGTGGCAAGTGGTAGCCTCCAAACGAAACAAGAGCTAGAAAATATTGGGAAGTTGAGGCTCCCAAAACACGGTGCCTTAAAACTCTGAGAGGTTCCACAACCATTGTGCGTGCGTTGTCCTAAATATATCACCGGAGGCAACTTACTAGAGAAGGGGAGTTCGCGGTACAACGGGCAAAGATACCGCATTGATGTGTGGCACCCAAAAGCGGCTTTGGTGATACATAAGGATAACCCGAAGGGTCGGAAATAGATCACAATGGATGGCGTGGAAATGTTGGATAACCAGTATTCGCTCCTAATAGGCAAGAAGAATAAGATGGATGCAAATGTGTATGTAAGCGGCATGGGTGAGATGAAAAGAAAAAAGCCTCGGCCTCCTCTTTTACTTAACCGGATTGGTGGTGAGTTGCTATTGAAGGGAAACTAGATGTGGAAAATAGAGGTGTTGGCCATATTAAAACTCATAATGAATTTCAAAAAAATGTAAAGTCCTCACGAGTTTGAAAGGCTTTCACTAGCACTGGAATATCAAAGATTTTTTAAGGGAATACAAATTTTATAGTAAATTACAATATAGCCATTACAAAAGTCCTAAACCTAAATTCTAGCACGTAATCCTAAAGTTTAAAAAACCTAAGTGTACAATGTAAGGCTTTCATTCTAACACTAAAAAACATTCTAACCCGGACCTATCTAAACCACTGTAAACCTTAATTCTAAACATTTTCTAAAGTACTACAAAAAATTAGAGGCAAATTTTTTATTTTTTAT
Organism: Isoetes taiwanensis; assembly: GCA_021234155.1. NCBI lineage: Eukaryota > Viridiplantae > Streptophyta > Lycopodiopsida > Isoetales > Isoetaceae > Isoetes > Isoetes taiwanensis. The sequence continues at coordinate 19,386,933 of JAJEKV010000018.1, forward strand.
TTTTGCTATCATTCCATAAAGAAGGATGGGATTTTTATAGAAGATTTTTATGAATAAAAAGCGAGGTTTTAAAAACGAAAGGGATATCAATGAGAACACAAAAATGTTGGAATTGTTCTGTTTTTAAAAATATTTTGAGGAAGTAAATTGGCTCATGAAAAAAATCTAGTCTTTGGTACCTTAATGCGCATGGAAAAACGGTTGGGTGACAACATCTATGTCGGATAGATTTGGAAGGTGGTCCATCATAGTGTGGCGTGCAGAACAACTAATCATGGGGAATTTTTAAACATTTCTGGCGCATAACAATCCTGGGGAAGAGGTGCACTATGGGCCTCCTCGAGACATAAAATCAAAAGCCTTGGTAATCACATAGCATGGTTAATCTTTGGCGATTTTAATATGGTGGAGACAGCCGAAGAGCAGGGGGCGTGGTGCAACATCGACATTGTCAATGGTTTTGAAAAAGCGATTAGGAGTAAAGCGATAGCCATTTGGATTTATTAATTTGGAGGGGATAAAAGGTTTCACATGGTGCAATGGTTGGGTGGGACGGGTAGGGAAGCTACGCTAGACACTTTCGCCCACTTTCCCAACTCTTAGTAGAATAAAGCTGCGGACAATGCGATGCTCTGATCATAATCGGGTAATTTCATGCCAGGAATGTAGGAAAAAAGTCTCAAAACGATGTTTAAAATGAATACCAAGTATCTGAAAGAGCTTTTCTTTACGCAAAATGCAAAAGAAATTTGTAGCGACATTTATAAAGACTTCGGGCATGAGGCCTTAGCGGCGACACTAGCAAATATTAAGCAATTTGCTAAGCTGTGGGGAGAGAAAAAGAAATCTGAGAGGAGAGAGGCATCTTTGGACAAACTACAGTCAATTGACAACCCCCGAGGCTTGTGGGTCCCAATGATGGTCACGAAGAGGAAAAATTACTTGGATGAGATTAAAAATCGAGGAGGGAGACCAAGATTGTTGAGAACGAGAAGCAAGCGGGTTTAACTTGGCTTAGGCAAGCGGATAAATGCTCTAGGATTTTTCTTAAGGCTGCCAAGCGAGAAGAGGTAGTCAACATTATCTAGCATTACACTTGATGATGGGTGCGATACTAAAAAAGTTGTGATGGGCTCCATAAGTTTCTTCACGATCACTTTCAAAGCTTCTTGGTGAAAGCGTATACGTTGCGAGTTTGAAGTTAGTGGTTTCCAAAGGTGTCTCAGTTAACAAATGAGCAACACCAAATGTTAAGCCGCCCACTCTATATAGAGGATTTGCATCGAGGCGGTCATAAGCCCTCGACAAAGAAGTGTCAGGGATGGATGGGATTCAATAGAGTTTTCAGGTTTTATTGGAAATGGATTAAAGCGATGTATTCTCGGCTTATCTGAGACTTCTAAGCGGACCACACGGATCCCAAAGCTAAATCTGAGGTTTATCGTTTTGATTCCAAAGGAAAAAGACCCGCGTACTATCAATGGCCGGAGACCCATCATTGCTGTCGGCATTCTATAAGATAATAGCAAAGGAATGGCGGAAAATAAAGCCCATGCCGAAACTATCTCCCGTCAAATCGGTCGGGTTTTCTCCCGAGGAAGGAACATTACGCACAATATAGCGGCAATTTTTGAGGGGTATGTATTGGGCTAAAAAGCCGGGTCAAAAAGTGGCTTACATCAAGTTGGATTTTTACTAAGGCATGCGATAGCATCGGGTGGAGCTTTTTATATAAAATCTTTGTTAAAATTGGATTGGGAATTTTTCTTGGAAGTATGAAGGGATTACTCCACTCACTTTGCAGACCTGTTCTTCTCAGCGGGGGAGTCCTCTCCTATATTAGATCATCGAAAGAGGCATTAGGCGAGGGGATGCCCACTAGCCCCATTTTTATTTAACATAGCAGGTGACTTTCTCACGGCTATTTTCTGAGGCCTCAAGGGATGTGGTCTAGTAGAAGGTCTTCAAATGGGGATGGATCTGTGAATATGCAATCAATACTTGAGATGACTCTTTTCTGTTTCTAATAGCGGAGGAGAGCAATCTAAAAGAATGCGATCCGGTTGTTAGATACTCTCCCTTGGCCTCGGGATGTCTCATCAGCCCCGGAAGAAGAGGTTGCAAGGGGGAAGGACCACATCGAGGTGTCTAGGCGCCTCGTGGAAAATCATAAAGATGGGGAGTATTCTAACCTTCTTGGAATCCCAGTGGGAATTAAATTACCCTCAACAAAAAGTATGGGATGAGATGATATTAGGATTCTGAAGCATATGGCGATTGGTGAATGCATAAAACTATCAGCGGATGGCGGGGATAGTAGTAAGCTTGCATGTCTTCTCGCGGCACGCACATCTATATCTCATCTCTTCTCATAGCCCACGGAGAAAGTAAAAAATGGAAGGGACAATTAGAAACTTTTGTGTGGGGAGGCGAGGAAAGCACTAGTGAAAATAGCATGGTGGAAATGTAAAAAGAGATAAGGAAAGAAGGGGAATAGGCATGTTTGACTTAGCCCTACAAAGCAAAATACTAGTAGCCAAAATTCATGTGGAATATTTTAGAGGAGAAAGCAGAAGTCACGAGGCCTCCAACTCATAGCGAGGCCATATGTTTCTCACGCACACATGCTAAAATATCAACACAAGTAATATCTCTTCCATGGTCTCTATTTTATGGCTTGAAACCAAGTTTTTGATATCTTTATGACTTTTCGCTTCTACAAAGGGGATGTACCTGGTGATGAAGACTCATTCAAGATGGGCAAATAATTCCAAGTATTTTTCACCCTTCTCATTGAATAGGTTTTTTCTGATATCAAACTACTCAAGTCCTACACATGTATGCAGTTTTATCAAGAACGCTTAATAATTTCCACTTTCCACATCACCTTACATGGCCCAACGTATATTCACCCATACTTAAGTCACTAGATGCACAAGATTAGTTCCAGTATGACTTAAACAAAGTAATAAAAACAATGGGACTATGGTGGTAGCACCAGGATATGAGGCCAAAGCCATGCCCTAGTTTAATCCTGGTGACCGACTTCCGCGACAACTCCCTACTACAGTGTGATGTAAGGTAAACTAATGTGTGGTGAGTTGGTATATGTTCATTAATTGGCTAAAAATAATCGTATTTGGTCATGGGTTCAAACTTGCTAATTATGCTTGGGAGTTGGTTATTATTGGTATACATGATGATCCCCGCCTACAATGTAAGTCCTCCACTCCTACGCAAGGTAGTGGGATAAACCAGCTAGTCTGTACAACATTTAACCTAGTATGGACCTTAAACAAAGTAATAAAACCCAATAACCCCTAATAACCGCATACCCCTCAAAACTAACTCCCAAAAAGATAAAACATACATTAAGCAAGGTTTTAAACCCCATGACCAAATGGCCATTTATTTCTGTGATTATTAGACATATACCAACCTCACCACACATCCGCTAGCAAAATTTTTGCCTTTACATGCACACTTTGTAGGCGGATTTAATCCCACCTTAGGAACTTTAGGTCCTAGGGCAACTCTAGGGCATGGCTTTTTTAGCCTCACCCATCCCAGTGCCACCCACCATAGTCCCATTGTTTTTTTATTACTTTGTTTAAGGTCCATACTAGACCAATCTTGCAACAGCACTAGCTAGTTTATCCCACTCACCTTATGGCAACCCAAAGTGGAGGACACGATAGGCTTTTAAGTTCTACCACATTCTGGGATCATCTATCAGAGGCTAATAACTAACTCCCAAAGATAAATATACATTGGCAAGGTTTGAACCCATGACCAAATGCACATTTATTTTGGCATTATTAGACATATACCAACTCACCACACATCCGCTGGGCAAAACTTTGCCTTACATGCACACTTTGTAGGCGTAATTTAATCCCCGCCTTTAGGGAAGTCTAGGTCCTATAGGGCAAACTCTAGGGGCATGGCTTTTTTAGCCTCACCATCCCAGTGCCACCCACTATAGTCCCATTGTTTTTTATTACTTTTGTTTAAGGTCCATACTAGACTAATCTTGTACAATATCCCACTAGACACGATAGGCTTTTAAGTTCTACCACATCATCATGATACCCCCAATAACTAACTCCCAAAGATAAACATATACATTGGCAAGGTTTGAACCCATGACCAAATGCACATTTATTTTGCATTATTAGACATATACTAACTCACCACACATCCAAGTGGACAAACTTTGCCTTACATGCACACTTTGTGGCGTGGGATTTCTAATCCCTTTAGAAGTTTTAGGAAGTCTAGGTCCTAGGGGCAACTCTAGGGCATGGCTTTTTAAATTTCACCATCCTAGTGCCACCTACCATAGTCCCATTGTTTTTATTACTTTGTTTAAGGCCAATACCACACATCCGCTGGATGCATTCGGGTTTATCCACTCATCCTCAACTCTAGGGCATGCCTAAAGTGAGGACACGATAGTCTTTTTGTTTTACCACTGCCGGGGATCATAATACCCCTAATAACAAACTCCCAAAGATAAACATACATTGGCAAGGTTTGAACCCATGACCAAATGCACATTTATTTTGGCATTATTAGGCATATACCAACTCACCACACATCCGCTAAAAAAACTTTTGCCTTACATGCACACTTTGTAGGCAGGATTTAATCAATGCCTTTAGAAGTTCTAGGTCCTAGGGGCAAACTCTAGAGGCATGGCTTTTAGCCTCACCATCCTAGTGCCACCTACCATAGTCCCATTGTTTTTATTACTTTGTTTAAGGTCCATACTAGACTAATCTTATGTATCTAGCTTAGTTTATCCCACTACCTTGGTAGGCAAATTATCCCACTACCTTGAGGAGCCAAAAATGAGGACACGTGATAGGTTTTTAAGTTCCACCACGTCGGATCATCATCGTGATACCCCTAATAACCAACTTCCAAAGATAAACATACATTGGCAAGGTTTGAACCTAATGACCAAATGCACATTTATTTTTGGCATTATTAGACATATATACCAACTCATCACACATCCGTTGGGCAAAACGCTTGCCTTACATGCACATTCCTTTGGTAGGGATTTAATCCCGCCTTAGGGAAGTTCTAGGTCCTAGGGGCAAACTCTAGGGCATGGCTTTTAGCCTCACCATCCTAGTGCCACCCACCATAGTCCCATTGTTTTTTATTACTTTGTTTAAGGTCCATACTAGACTAATCTTGTACGCATTTCAGCTAGTTTATCCCACTCATCTGCGGCAAACAAAGTGAGGACACGCATAGGCTTTTAAGTTCTACCACGCCTGTGGATCATCATCGTGATACCCCCAATAACCAACTCCCAAAGATAAACATACATTGGCAAGGTTTGAACCCATGACCAAATGCACATTTTATTTTGGCATTATTAGACATATGCTAACTCACCACACATCCGCTCGCAAAAACTTTTAAGAATTAAGCTTTCATTATTTATGGACTTTCCCCGAGTCCATATCGCTCCAAATTTGAGTCAAATTTCTAAAATATGATGGTTTTTGAATAGAATGACGGAATTTTGGGAAATGTGGCCGTAGGTGATATGGCGTGTTTTTCTATTGGGTTAAGACAAGCCCGCCTAACCTCAAGGTCAAGGAAAAGTGCCCATGTGTGTGAGGTGTTGCTAGTGAGGCTTTGTTTTGCAACTCAGGCAAAGATAGACTCATAACGGCAAAGAGAATGGCTGAAACGAGGCTCAGAGTATATTCACAATGACCAAATGTACCCCATGTCGAGCGCATCTAGCCCACCACGAATCATTCGCGTGTTGAGGTGCGGCATGAGATAAAATCGCAATGGAAGAAACGAAACCCAAGTAAGGTGTCATGAAGCTCCTCCGTGGGGATGGGTTGTTAAAGGAAAACAATTATCAACTCACTAGGGTGGAGTTGGAAGCTTCCCCCGATATCATTGAAAACGACTTGTCCACAGGGAGAGGCCCCAAGAGGCTACCAAATTAGAGGATGTTTGGCCGCACAACTCATTCGCACCTATTATTTAAGAAGCTTTATAAAAAAGAGAAAAGGCGCCGCGGAAGATTTGGTAACCAAGCTCATTGTCAACACTCCTCACCGATCCTTGAATTGGATGAATGGCGGGCCTCAGAGGTAGCGTAAAATTACATTGATGAGTTCCATCGTGGTGATCTTTATTCAAGTAGAACTAGCCATTGACCAAAACTGGCACCGGGAATTTTCTACTTTGTATTCTATTTTTTGCTCGAATCGCCACGCTTTGTAGGCATGTTGTTTTATTTGGTTTTAATATGTGTATCAAATCTATGTAATGCATTTCTAATGAATGGAACCGGTTCTATCTATTTTTATGATGGAGCATAGGCCATAAATCCAGACACCAATTTGTTTTGTGCAAATTTTGCGCGTCACCAATTTGGCCTCTCGATAGTCGCCCTCAACAAAGTTTAATAGAAGCATCCAAAGGAAATAGGGCGCCGCCACTTCGCTAGACTTGGCGAAAATAGAAATACGACGTCACAAATATAATTAATCTAACGCAATTAAAAAGTACTTGAAAAACTATAAGACCAAAGGGATGCCACCTAATACAACATATCAGATATAAATTCTATGAACTTATGAAATACATCTCATAGATTGTAATTATTGGTGATTTTGTCAATCTCATAAGCATCAGCCCCGAACCCAAACAATATGGATAGTAACATGGTAATGGGGGAGTCTTTCTACGAATTCGGGAGGCTATGCACTATGCAGCCGTGCATCAAGTAGATCCTTTGATAATGCATGCATGAAGGTCGCCGAAAAGTCATGAGGCAGTGAGGGTGTCCAAATGCCTGAGGTGGAGGCAATTGGGACCTCCAAGAACTCCTAAAGGTGGCGGCGACATAGGAAAGGGCTAAGGCACCTGCACGCGGCTATACTATAGCCAAGTAATTATTGATGAAGCAATCAGAGTAACATTATTGGGCGCATTATAATGATCGGGTAAGGTATATCCAATAATTATTGTGTACAATACCAAATAATAATTTTGGTTGGTATAAATATATATCAAACCAATGTTGGCCAACAAATTTGGCCTTTAGTTCAACCATGTGGTCTCCTCGTTGGTCCCGAAATGGATTCCATTACGCAAAAGATGAATCACTGAAAACTTCAAGCAAAGGCCGGAGCTTAGAAATAGCCATGGAAGATTGGATGACCACCGCGGAGTCTCAATCCTCGCCATTATCCCATCCCTTCGATGTTATCATCCATCCGATATGGAATAGAGAGCATCAAATGTACATGATAGAAAAGATCTCCGGGTGGTCGGCCGAAATGACCCTAAGAGTCCCCAGATCGATTGTTGTAATGTGATAGTCATGTTGTTGTAATCGGATTGTCGTAATACTCTTGCTTTTGTAATTTGTAAGGCGCCCACTTGACTTCATGTTCAACCGCCGCGACCGATAGCCTTATAGTTCAAATTGGGGCCAATTTCTATGAGGGAACTCTTCTAGTGTGGAAATTGGGCGCCGGCCCAATTATGTCATACTTCTATTAGAATACAAGCAATTAGATCCAATAGAATGAACAACTTGACATGAAAATTTTGTATTTCAAGATCTCAAAAATGTTACGTATAAAAGATTTTATGTTTTACTTTAGATAGAAAATACATGATATACCATAGATTCGATTATATAGAAATTGAAATTGGCTCAATTTCAGCAACTCGCGGAATCATTAAGGTTTTTCACGATCCGGGGTTCTCCTCGTTGTCGACGCCATGAAGTTGATCTTGTTGTTGCATGGCGCCTCTTTATAGCTTCCATCTTGTTTATGAACTCTTCATTGCTCGTGTGAGCCACCTTCTTCATCCGCCCTCCCCGCCTCTATCTCTATGTCACCCATCTCCTTCGCCATCCATTATTCCCAACGCCAGGTACCCGATTTTCTTCCTCGCCATCATCTTGAGCTTCGGTTCTTTTTCCCGCTGACTTTGAGGTGTGTCCTTCACGATGGATTCTCACCATCATTGTCCACTATATCATTGAATTTTGAAATAAGGCAATGACATCCCGAAAGTGTTCACCATTTGTTCCGCCAAAGATATTAATTTATCTTTTAATTTAAGATGGATAGAGCCTTACTTCCTAATCCTGCAGCCTTTTATTTGATCTGCAAGGAATCCTTACCAAAGCGGTTGGACGCAGCCCTCAATCCGAAAGCAGGAAATGGATTTGCCGATGGGGCAATCATTTGTAACTGATGGGAGGTTTGGAACCTAATTTCTTCTTCTGCCCTCTCGCAATCTTCTCGGCTCCCATGGCCAATGATTTATTTTCGCCCAACATTATTTCCAATTGATCAAGATTCGCGACTAGCTTGAGTTTGGGTCTCCCCGTGATCTCTAATGAAGTTGCTTTGTATCCTTCACATAGTGCCGCGACGAATCAATGAGCCTCCGTAAAAAAATCATGACACCGCAACCCCTCCATCATGAGTTTCCCACTCAAATATGTGCATGTCTTGGCTTGTGAGTTGATTCGGAATGAGAGGTCCGCATCTACCACCGGGGCCTTATCACCCCCACCTGACGATACAAACAATATGCCGAAGAGAAAATATTTCAGCAAAAGCAACATAAATTGGGCGACCGCCATATTTCAAAGAATATTACCCGGCGCAGCACTCCTCGCTCTGCAATTTCTTCACATGTCCTCTCCTTCCAAGGTGCCGTGGAAATTTTGAATGCTCAATGATGGTCACTTTGTATAAAGCATAGATTCAAGTCATCCAAAGGCGTGAGATGCCACTTGGTCTCGGCCACGACATGACCAACACAAGACTCAAGCTCACAAACTCGGAGGTTGACCCCGACTTTGCTTTTTGGATCCCGGTATGCTCCAATCCACACCCACTACCGCCATCTATAGTTTTCATTGCGTACCAAGCACTCGCTCAAATGCTCGGGTTTATAAATATGGTAATCCAATACAACCGCTGGTCCGTTAGGATACTAATCGATCCATGAATTTCGATACCCTCCACGGACCATTTAATATGGTTCCTAAAGTCACATCCACAAGACGTACGGGACGTACGTTGATTACATTAACACAAATCCCTAGTGGACTTACAAAGGAGGCATTTGAAAGCCTTTTGAACCCTTTTCAACCGGTCCACTCTGAGGTATTTGTTCACTTTTGTAATAAGAGTCTCCGGTAGATTTTCCTTCTCAGCCTTTCTTTTTCCTCCCAATCCAATCACCGACACCGCTTTGCAAACATTAGCATGAGGTTCTCTCAGGAATATGGGATGAAACCGCCCGACTTCATCCATATTTTCAACTTTCAACTTCTTCACCTCTTAGATATTTCCAGTAATGCACGCCAACAATGCCAATCTTCCTTAATTCTTGGCGCCTAGTCTTCATGACACACGCCCTTTATAAGCCTTCGTGGCCTTTGATGAACGTGTTACCGCCATGATCTCCCCTCATTAACCTCTCTCAAAATCCATGGGGTGCATAGACTTCATCTACCGACAAGAATTGTTTAGAACATCCTCAGACGATCCTTGACTTCAATTTTTCGCCATTCTCATCCTTCAGCCACCCTCGTAAAATAGTTGAGCGAATGAGTGCACATATTCCAAGTTTCTTCGCCAAGATAGACTTAAATAATCATAGTCCCATGCTCTTTATTCTTCGTGGTCCGCTTTGCTATAGCTAGCCATTCCTCGCGAACAAAAGATAGTGTAAGACAACTTGAGACGATATAGAATTAGACTAAAACTACAATATGGACAGCATGAAGGCTATGAAATTCGGCTGGCTCTATTTGGAGTGAAGTCGATTGAGGGTGCATACATTAGAAGAGATTTAGAAGAGCAATTGATGGTTGAAATTGGGCGGCCATTTGGTTTAATGGGGACATAACTTACGTAGTAAGCCGCCCGCTGATTGACCACGCCTTTCTTGGGCTTGCCATAGAGTTCCCACCGACAGAAGGTTGATCTCCTCAAAGAAGACATCTCATGAATTGTCTTCACTATGATATCATTTGTTTCCCTCGGTCGATTCCTTAAACATATTCCGCTGGAGTTAGGTTTCCAGCCAAGAACCTATACTTTTCTCGCATAAAAGAAAAAATATCAAATTTCAAATGGCTCCTCCTTTCGTGAGGCCATTCCAATGCCCGGTTCACAAGGATCCGGCTGCAACTACCGTAGTGTGATTTCCATTAACGATCCGTAACTCGATTATCCAAATCACTTGCTTTTTCCATTTAATAGCACGACTATTGAAGGGTCAAACGGAATCCACATCTCGCACAAGGATGCATTTGCATAGTTATGAAAGATTCATAAAGGTATCCACGTTGTTCAAGATCGATGACCCCCGCAAGTCATGTTTGCGTGGGGGCTTGATGCATCTTGGAATATGTCACCTCAATTTCGGGAATCCCACACCAAGTGGGTAAATCCTCTCCCTTGCTTGATGTTTAACATCGCGCCTGAGATAATTCACGCTTACTTTCCGGTTAACTCCCAGTGGAGGCCGATACTGTACAATGGCGCGGATCCCCCTCTGCACTATCGCTAGCCATTTCACTGTCCTCGCTTGTCGCGGATGGACTCTCGAGGCGGAGGGACATCTTTCGTGTCTTATGGGAGGTGCCCGCTGATCCTCTCGCCTTTTTTTCTTTCTTCAACCGAAGATCAGAGAATGTTCATTAGATTCTCCTAAGTGTTGTTCGTTCAGAGGATCTTTGGTCTTTTTGCATATCTTCCAAGCATGACAACAGGCATCTCAATGCCGTTTGTTGTCAAAGATGATCTCTTCTTTGTAGCAGTGCCTTTGTCACCTACCTTAGACTTCTCGCTCCCTTTTTTGTAACTCAGATTTGTGACTTCAACCAGGCCGCGGTCATACACTTTTGCTTACTGGCCTTTCCCATGATATTTCAGATACAGCCTTCGACCTGGTCCGCTTGTGTTCAAGAATCCATCGCCCACTCGTAGAAAACCAATAACATCTCCACACTTTCTAATTCCAGATTTTTTCCAAGCTCTCATATGAGTCCAGCCGCTAAACCCTTTATAAGACGAAGTTTTGATTTTCGCTATGCTTGCCGACATTAGTTAGCGAGGGTCATACGTGGCGAGGGTAGCCTCAGAAGTTAACGGAAGCACTTGTCCAATACGCCTTCCACAAAAACTTCTATCTCCCCGGTACTTCTGCTTATCCCCATATCAATTGCTATCCCGATATTGCTTGTGTCTCTTTGTCCCAGCATCGGTAAAATATAAACATAAATCCTTCAGATGGTTTGTACCGGACTTCGATTTACGCTACCAATTTCAATGCACCATGTGTACTTGTCGCCAAATGTATGATATCTTCTCGAACTACTTCAATTCCTTCAAATGTCACATCCTCCTCTTCGTCTCTTTAGTCATAAAGAACAGCTCGCGGCAAGCCAGCCCATAGCCGGGCATGCGCAAATCATTTTGTCCTTGCTATTACTCCCCGTGATTCCATCAAACTTGAAGTGAGTACAGCCTTTACTGAAAAGTAACGTGGCATACATTTAAGACAACAGGGCCACCAATTTAGTGACTTGAAAGTTAGTAGGAATGGTTCAAGGTGGCGCTTAGGGGAGAGGCATTCTTCGAAATTGGGCATCCGCCTAATTTGCAGGGCCCGGGTATCGGCACCGTGCCAAACCTTCACTGCGGAGGCCCCATTATCGCCCTGCGCTGAAACCCAAGGCACCGATTCAATGAAGGGAAGGAAGCAGAGGTGCTTCGACTTCCATGCAAGTGATCCGCCAGAGCAAAGGGTGCGCCCTATTTAGAGAGCGGGAATGAAGGTGACATTGTTCGACTTTCCAACACGCCCACGAAAAGAAGTTATTAGCAAAGAAAACAGGCGGGCCGTTTTACACAAAAGCCGGAATGCGTGTGACCTACTTCAAGTTTCCAACACAGCTCGGCTGAGGAGTCAATAAAAAATTGGCTGGGCGCCAATGTAATCAAGGAAACAAGGTTAGGTGGATCGACCATCGACCTTTTCATGCTGAAATCGGTCATTGTCGAGAAATAGCTTGAGAAAAGAAGGTGAGGGAAGCAAGTCTAGGTGGCTCAATATCCAAAGCATATAAGATAGTTGATTAGAAGGATAGAATAGAGAGGGATTAGAAGGAAAAAAGATCATTATTGCAAAGAATTTCGTGTCGACCTTGAATGAATAGGAGCAAGCTTCTTTTTCTAACGGGGGGAACAGATGGAAGACGTAATGGATGCCATGTCGCCTTGGGAAGCATTATTAAAAATAAATAAACATTGACATCAACCCGCCGCTGATGCAAGCATTACCTTCGTGGGCGACTTTCCATAACCAATATAGAGCCGGGCTTTGTCCTTAGTTGTCGCCCTGATGATATCGTGATAAGGAAGCGGCCAAGCTGGGCAGCGAACTGAAGATCAAGCTGAAAATGCGTTATCCAGAGAAAGGAATATTTATAAGTGAGGCATGCACTCACATTGCACCCGCCAGACAAGTGTCCGATTCCGGTTATAATGGACCGCTGCACCCATAATTAATTTGCAGGCTCCGAAAATAATGAAGGGTGGCCTGGACGCCACCTCGAAATCCATCCTCCACCAATATGTAGGCGCCACATGGCATGCCGTAAAGTATTAAAGGGTACACAATTCAAATATGAAATTAAAATGTTCGAATGCACGTGAGCTACATTTAAAGTTGGTGGGGAAGGACCCATATGAAATGTAAAGTGGTGGGGGCAGACCCATCCGGTGTGTTGTAAAGTGTCACATGTCCGATAGGACGCCGCCTTTGTATATGCGGACGCTAAAATCTTCTTCTTCTTCTTCTTCTTCTTCTTCTTCTTCTTAATGACACCCCCTCGCACGCGTCCCCAATAACGCATTAAAGTTTGCCCCCTAATAATGTGATATAAATGGGGGAGAATTTGAATTCGAATTTGAATTTGTTGAGTGATTCAAATACGATCTTAAATTCCCCCATTTATTTCTAGTGCCCTCTGCTTTTGAAGCCTTCATTCTTGAGCCTACTTTTAATATAATACTTTGTCGGTCTTACATGGCTTCAATCGACTCCAAAGGTAATTTTATCTTAACTAAGCTTAGATTTGTGATCTTGGGACTGTTTCTTCAGCTTATGAATCTTGTTTGCTCGACTAGTGCAACATTTTTTTGTAAGATGTTTTTAGTGATGTCAAAGACTGGATTCAATTTCTGTCCCCCCGCTTTGCTAGCCGCAGGCATCCTTCCACCTTATTCAAATTCTACAAGAAATCTACTTGTCGTTTTTAGACTTCATGCCACATTGGCAAAGGCTAGTACACGAGGGAGTCTCATTGGTATAATGCTTCTCTATGGCCCATCAAATGGATGCTTGTAAGATTGATTTTTCATAAGTCGCTGCAAGTTCATACATATGGATGTCCACCGGGGGAGTTAAGTTCGACACTCTTCAAAACCAGCCAATATTGTGTAGCCTCCAAAACACTGATATAACGTATGGGCGCCACTTTACTATGAACACCGCCACGCATAACATCCATTTTGGGCGCCCGCCCAGCTTGCTTTTGGCCAATGCCAAGTGCACAGATCCATTTCAAGGCTTCAGCCATTTTGGCCATTTCCACGGCATGTCATCCATGTCTTATGGCCAAACCATGATCAGAGGGCGCCATGTCTTCCCACCTAGATATAGAGAAATTACGAGCCAATTTACATTGGGCTGTGTGTGCTTTTGCCCACCGCTGGGCTGGTGTTTTGCCTATTTACATTTGGACCAAGTAAATTGGGCGTCACTTAATTTAGTTTTCCCAAGAAGCTCATAAGCCGATGTTTCAAAATTAATTTAAGGCCCTACCGATTTCAGACCCGTATCGATGCATCGCTATGATGTTCTGCCTCAATAACCTGGCCCCATGTTCTCGACCCATCCGCTTCGCGCAGGAAGTGTACATCTTCAAGGATGGTCGCCCCATTGCCAAAGGGTTCATGGGAGACTCTAACCAATGCCATTTCGTAAGCATCCCCATTGAGTGTTAGTGTTGGTGTTGAAGAGGTTTTCGAGGAGTGTCACGCACCATGGCCCACCCGATGCAAAACTATAGGAGAAGCCAAAGGATCCTTCATTCTTTGGAGAGGAAGACGTCCGCGAATCCAATGTAGAGGATGCCGGTCCACCCCTAAAAAAATGTAGAGTGGAATCAACTATGGGACTTATCCCCCATTAGATACACTTTACCGGAGAAGGACTGCGTGAAATATGGCACTCTTAAGGCCTCCATTCCCGGGCTGAAAGGGGTTCATATCCTTTACAGCCCGTGATGATGCAAAGATGCGATCAGGCTTCTAGGGTTGAAATGCATTGAGGACAATTGTTGAGGGTTACCCGACCTCCCAAGTGAATTTCTCACTGCCGTGCTTGTTTACAGTACCAAAAAAGCGTGTATGCTTGTGAGGTGGAGTAAATCTAATATGTTACAAAGTGGATGGTGTAAAGGTGTCCAAATCTTGACCGCAAAGCCAACCGAGCAATCAAATACTCCCTCAAGTCAAGGCAGCTCATTGTTGAGAAGCATCCTAATTTTGAGAGGCGCAAGTACACTTTCCACTCCCACGGGCCAGAGGGCGGTTCTTGAGACAACCTAAGATTGAGCGCTTTAGCTCTAAGGAGGCTATTTTAAAATATCGAAGGATCTTGTGTTGCAAACACGTGTGTTGCAAAGTTCTCACATAATCGTCATCGAGATGCAAGGAGTTCTATGCAATGAAGTGTAGCGACAGTGGTGACATTTGTGTATGACATGCTTGGGAACAACATGAAAGGTCAGCCGAAAGTAGAACGCCCGGTCTTGCATGGGAGGCTAGTCCGTGAGAAGGCCTGGTATCTTGGGGCGAATCTCAAAGTCGTGGTATCCGGAATGGAAAGCACAATACATCGAGGGTGCGCCAAAGCAGCGCAGCACGGAACTGTGGTACTTTCAAGCCGCCGCGCTACTTTAGCCTCCGAGGTCGCTTTCAATGTTCGTGAAGGGAGAATTGCTAATCCTTGCCTCACCGTAGTCGGAGGAATGAAGAAGGCATCCGGAAAACATCGAAGTTGCCCGCAATGTTTACGAAAACAAGCATCCTAGAAGAGGTGAATGTAGAAGTCATGGCACCGACAGTAAGAAAGTATCGCCACGGGCTTTCATAGAACTTGAAAAGGAGCTTCATGGATGTCGCATTGCAAAAAATTCCGCTTCTCCAAATGTGATACATGCTAGGTCATTCGCATAAAGTTGTTGAAGACAAAGGATGAGGCGTAAAGGCGGATATTGCATGATCGAGAAGAGCACATAGATTGGAGCAAGCCTCCCCGTCGCACTCCAAGATCGGGTCGCGGGAGATTGTTGTCCCATAGGCATCCCAAAGACTATGTTTGTATAATTCATGATAAGATGGACCAGCAAAGACAATGATTCCTAAATTGCAAAGAATCGGTGAAGTCACTTTGAGACCGGATAAACTTAAAACATCATTGACGGTGTTTCACCATGGTCATGGAGGGGAAGCTATGGAAACTTTGCTTTGGATCTATGGCCGATGACTCAAACTTCCATGTCGGGCTCTTTGAATAGTATCTTGAGAAGGCTTGAGATGGTTCATGAGTATCCCGGAGGCCATCTTTCAATGCCTGAAACTTCAGCTCCAACTTGGGTGACTTCCTATGCAATAATGCGCACTCAAATCAAATTGGCACTCACTAATAGCAACATCCCCGCAAGCTTGCCCGCACGAGAAGGACCTTCTTTTCAGTTTCCCTCCCCAACATTGTTGCCGCAATCGGACAATGCTTCGGTCAAAACAAAAAAAGTGCATGTTTTCTCGATCTTCATACCTAGTATATCTTGGTGTGTTCGAGGAGATAGAGTTGGGTTTCATGATGCCCGACATACACATGAAGACATTGATGCTATGTTTGGCAACTTCTCCTCCACTCTAAAGAAGGCCGAGGTGCCTAATTCATGCCCGAATTGTTATATGAGTTCCACAAATGCAATCTAAATGGACCTGCACCATACATTGTTGATAAAGTGCCGATTGAAGGGGTTTATAGAAGGGTACATACCCGACGATGATAGATTGACTGGCCACACCACCCCCACATTCAAATTTGCAATGAATGGAGAGTGGCCTCACATGTATTACAAAACCCGGCCCGCTTTTTTGATTGGCTGCCTACAAAAGTGTATAAAAATGTGGAAGGAAGGGGAAGACGGAAGCCCATGATGCCCGTGAGGGAACACCCAAGTTTCTTAAACCAAAGGCAAGAGTTAAGGACCTTTTGGCCAAGCATTTAAAACAAAGATCCACAAGCACATCCTTCATTGGGTTGTAATATCCACAAGCAAGAAGGGCACCCCGTGAAACAAAGCCAACTATTCCGCACAATTCACGGCTACCATCGAGTATTGATGGGTCTTTTACAGAGCTAGGGAAGATTTCGCGTCCCCAAGAGAGTTATGAGGACTTTTGGCCATGCACTGTGCAAGAAGGAGTTCAGCTTTCCAGAATGGTTGCATTGCCGCAGCTAATTGCAAGCATCGCCTCCTCCATACGGGGACCATTGAAGGATAAACCCATACCGTAATTCAATCCATTCAAGGACGGAAGAAAGGTATGTTCATTATGGCACGCCCCGATGACGGTTGTGTCCCACATGGGTAGGGTATGCCACCGAGGAGCCCCAAATGGATGATAAGAAGGAGAACTTTGAGACAAGATACGTCACTTGGTGGGAGCATGTCCCCGTAAGGAACCAGTGTACCCGGCCAATTATGTAAACCGGAAGAAAAGATGGAGGCCAACCACCTAGTGATCGCATTGAGTTGAGACAATCGACTTTTGCTTGGTCTCCATCGAATCAGAAGAAGTTTTTCCCCAACACTATCAAGATTCCAAGGTTCGCTGTCAAGCATATGCCGGTGATGCTTGTTAGTGTGGGAAAAATTGTTATTGAAGCAGGTCTCCAAAAAATGGTCCATAAATTCAGGTTTTGTACAAAAATAATGAAATTGTGCTTTTTTGCCTTACATGCACACTTTGTAGGCAGGATTTAATCCCGCCTTAGGAAGTCTAGGTCCTAGGGGCAACTCTAGGGGCATGGCTTTTTTTAGCCTCACCATCCTAGTGCCACCTACCATAGTCCCATTGTTTTTTATTACTTTGTTTAAGGTCCATACTAGACTAATCTTGCATGTGACTACTAGCTAGTTTATCCCACTACCTTTGGCAAGGCAAAAAAGTGGAGGACACGATAGGCTTTTAAGTTCTACCACGCCTGGGATCATCATCGTATACCCCCAATAACCAACTCCCAAAGATAAACATACATTGGCAAGGTTTGAACCCATGACCAAATGCATATTTATTTTAGCATTATTAGACATATACCAACTCACCACACATCCGTTGGGCAAAACTTTTGCCTTACATGCACACTTTGTAGGCAGGATTTAATCCCGCCTTAGGAGGCATGGCTTTTTTTAGCCTCACCATCCTAGTGCCACCTACCATAGTCCCATTGTTTTTTTATTACTTTGTTTAAGGTCAATACTAGACTAATCTTGTACAGACTAGCTAGTTTATCCACTACCTTGTGGCAGCCAAAGTGGAGGACACGTATAGGCTTTTAAGTTCTACCACGTCGGGGATCATCATCGTATACCCCCAATAACCAACTCCAAAAGATAAACATACATTGGCAAGGTTTGAACCCATGACCAAATGCACATTTATTTTGGCATTATTAGACATATACCAACTCACCACACATCCGTTGGGCAAAACTTTTGCCTTACATGCACACTTTGTAGGCAGGATTTAATCCCGCCTTAGGAAGTCTAGGTCCTAGGGGCAACTCTAGGGGCATGGCTTTTTTTAGCCTCACCATCCTAGTGCCACCTACCATAGTCCCATTGTTTTTTTATTACTTTGTTTAAGGTCCATACTAGACTAATCTTGTACAGAATCTTAGTATTTATGCCACTTTGGCTTTAATTATCTGCATGTCCATTTTCTTTAAGATATTTCAGAAAGGAAACCTGCTTTAACACTTCCGTATTATCATTATTAAGCGGCCAGCATGTTTATTAGACTCTAAAAAACTTTTTACAACTTGCCTTAACTTTTAATGGAATCAGAAAAACTTGTGTTAGGGTCCAACAATGTCTGCAGGTCCCCAAACGTATTTTCATCTCTCAGCTGATTGAGTTTGTCCAAATGTTCCTCAACATTAGCCGGGTTCACAAAAGATGCTGCTATAAGTTTCACAGAACTACATATTCTTCTCTCAATGGTTCATGCTCATTCTGTAACAAAACTATTTTTCTCAACTCATGAAAGGCAGTATGACGAAAAGTCGACTGGAAACAGAAGGATGCAAAAACCTTCAAACTGTCTTGCATGTCAAGGAATCTTTTCATTTCATGTTGCAACCTCCCATAACAATAAACTTGTTCTTTAAAGTAAAGACAGCTTACAAACTTAAACCTTAATCAAACTTTCATTACTGTAATAAACATAGATATATGACAGATTTTCACTTTTTCAGAGCAGTAAATAGAAGCCTCTGCCTAAATCAAGTGAATACTTTGTCTATTGTTTATCCAAAACTTCAAATATGTAATACAACCTGTCTTTATACGAAAAATAGAATGATAGCAAACCCTGTTGTGCCGGTATTGCTTGCAGAAGTATCTCCAACATTAGTGTTTTCCCAAAAAGAAGGGGATCCATTTCCAATTCCAGATCCTAGCAAATTCACAAACTTCAAGCAATGAAAAGACAAGGGCAGGAGAGGTCCAGTACCTGCAGCCAAACATCACGACATTAGCAAAATATTGGTAATGCGTGAAGGGCCAAAAGGTACAGCGTAGCCTCTCGGTTTATAGCCGATCAGCCCTTGTATCCTCTTGCCCAGTTAGTAGAATTAACTAGATCTTTATCATAAATTGAACAATAAGTAACTTTGATAACCTGGTTGAAGAACTACCTTGTCATTTCACTGATTATAGGCACTATCAGCCCAATATTTAGAACTTTATTGCTGTTTGGCATTATTTATTTCAACCAAAAATTACCTGGAGTTCGTCCTGGTCTGATGCATAGTCTTGATGCATTTGTGTTTCAGGAATGCTAAAGTCTCCACTATCATTGTTCCCAGAATTGCTGCTGTTCATATTCTTTGCTCCAAAATTGCCCTTCTTGTTGGTGTATCCACCCCTAAATGCACCAGCTTCTCTCTTTGAGTTTGCACCATTTTTATGCATATCCTCCATTATGCAGGCGCTCAGGGCGTTCAGATAGAGAAATACAAGCCAGAATTCCTCCTCTAACAATTTATCATTCAATGCTTCATAATCGGAATCTGAGCTGTAAGGCCTGCCGTCTGAGTCAACCTCCCGTTCCATTTTTCAAGCAAAGCATAGCATCTAAGGATTCTATTATATCTATTCAATGATCTCTTTCCTGCCATGCATCGTGCATGAACGTGCGAAATTTTCTTTAAGTGAAAAACCTATCCTTATAAGCTTTGCTGGCTGTAGGCTTTGACCCGAAACATATAGCTTAATCAGACACAATTTATCTTGGACGATTCACATACCTTGTGATTGGCAGTTGGTTTTTCTCTCATGCTTGTGCAGTCTGCAGTCTATTGCCAGCAACCATGAGTTTTGCTGCCAGACGTCCTTTGCCGTCGACCTCACTTAGGGTTAGGTAAGTTCCGGTTAGGTAGACTTTGGCTTAAATTTTCAATGTCTTTATTGTTTCAAAATACAGCCGATGTTTAACCCATAGGAACCAATCTATAAGATATGCCGAATTTGCGCTTATTAGTCCTGAAATGGAAACCTTAGGAGGAAAAAATCCGCCATCTAATATATGATTTACATGGACATGAAAGTTACCTTGGTTTTTCTCATAATTTTTATCAGTGGCCAATGTACCGCCCTTACCCAATAATTTGCAATTCTTTCATATTCCACCCATGTCAGATGCCTTATATCTCTTTATTGTTATTTTACCTTTAGATACGCCAGATTATACAAGGCTTCAAAAGTACCACCAAGCTTACAAGTGCTTTAATAATACACTCAAGGAGCATTAACTGCCATATACACCTTGAGATAAAGATCCGAATACAACTATGCATGTACACGGTCCAGGAGCATTTTACATACCTTGTTTTCTTGCATATTAAACGTCGTTCCCCTATTTTCTTTTGAGGCACACTCATTCCTAAGTATGATCCATCGTACTTCTCTATCATCTCACATAGGCATAGGATTATAATTAATTACAATTTATGGAATTAAAAAAAAAAAAAAAAAACACAAATTTTAGAAGCCCATGGCCCACCATCGCATGGCACAACTTCATTGGCGGGGAATTGTGAGGCCCATCCACGATCACTCCACGCCGCTCCACGACGAGGTCAAGAAAAACTTCCCGACGCCCATCCTGTGGGTGGCACTCACGATAATGCATCACGATCTATTTCTCTCACTGAGGTATGCGGCATAATCGAGGCCCACGATCCCTCCCACGACATGAACAAACATTTTCAATATCCACGGGACACCCAAGGCGTGCAACATTTCCCCACTTGCCTAACCACGCACTTACGCCAAGGAACTTTACCTTGCCTCCGCTGCTTGGACACTCTTGTGGCAACACAGTCAGGATCTTTGTGGATGATATCTTTTATGACTTTTCGCTTTCTACAGGGACAACTTGGCATTTAAGACCATTCAAGATGGGCAAAAATCTTTGGTATTTTTCACCTCTTCTCTCATTGAATAGTCCGCCCTTTTTCCACATCACCTTTACATGGCCCAACGGCATATTCAGTCCATACTTAAGCAACTAGATGCACAAATCGATCGCGGCCCCTTTGGCGTGATTTTTTAATGGTGACTCCTTGACCTCTTGTCCAATTTTTAAGGCATTCTACCTTTCGAGGTACAACTTTCATCAACCTATGATTCCAAAGAACATCATTCTCTTTCTACAACAAAATCACGCCCAACTCAAGGTGAGTTTAATCAGACTTGTCACGTTCCATCGTGGGTATGACCTTTGAGCACAACTTTCGATTTTATTTGACACACGGGCATTTTGAGCATATTTTTGGCACATATTGGGGACGCCAACTTTTGCCACATTCCTAGTGATGTTCTTTACACTTGTTCCAATAAAACCTCACACAGTCTTGTGGCATGTGTAGGCCTTTTTCAACAATCTTAGGTCAACAATCAAGCTTAGCTCATTGACCCAAATGCGCGGCGTTTAAGAGACAACCTTTTTCGATTAGTCTCATCTGTCCATAATACATGATGGTTGAGCCTTTTTTCAACACTTCAATCAATCTCGGGCCCGGCCCATAATACATGGCTGTGAGCCTCTTTCAAGTTTGACAAATGGTGTGAAGATGACTTAGACCTTCCACCCCTTCAATTTCAACTCCTTCAAGTTCAACTCTCTCGCCAAACTCTTTTCAAGTTCAACAAATGGCATGAAGATGATATCTGCCTTCTGCCCCTTCAAACACTTTTGTTTCAACATTTTTGTTCAACTCCTTGCAAGAGACTTTGATTGGCATATGTATTCAGAGCTAGTGACAAACCCTATGAGAAGTGGTGACGGCCTTCTCAAGATTCGACTTCTATGGATTTAAAGGAGCTCATGGCAAGCTCAAGAGAAGTGGTGACAGCCTTCTCAACCTCTCATGATTTTTGTACTTCATCGACATTGGCCTTTTTTGGATCAAGAAATCTCGGCAACATTATCGTTACTTCCCCTCACTTTGGACACTCTATTGTAAATGTTTAATCCGATGTTATAAAGGTTCTACGTAGTTTGGTTTGGTTTGGTTGGGAGGGGGGGGTGCGTGTTAGCCCTTTGGGCTAAACATATGTATGAGTGGCAGGACCACTGTATCTGTGTTTCATATTTAGCCCAGATCTGTGGTAGGCAACATAGGCCACATGTATTTATCATATTGGACCCCACAATCTATGGCCCCGATTTAGCCTAGATCTGTGTGGTAGGTGAGATGTCAGTTAGGGTTAGGGTTTTGCTCTACTATTTGGAGAGAGCATTTCTCCTCATTGTTTAGGTTTTAAGACGCTTGGGAGCACCTCCTTTTGGAGCATTGTTATCATGATTCACTTTTGTTTATTCTTTCTCTTTGTTCTTGTTCTTGGAGTTTATTCCCGCCTTCTTTTGTTGATTCATGAGCATTTGTGGCTGCCTTGTGGCATTCAAAGCAGTGTGACTATCGCTGCCAAGAACCCCAAAATCAACACCGCATCAAGGCTCAAGATGAAGTGGCCATGATAATCGAAAGTGAATGGGGTTCCAAATTAGATATATGAGTGCCTTAGTGATCGTAAAACATTGCCTTGGAGTGAGGAGTGAAATTGTAGGTTGCAAGGGTTATATGTGTATATATAGGCAAAACCCTAATTTTAAATTTTTTTTAGGGTTTGGGAAAATATATCATTTTGAGGTCTAATTAAGTGTTACTCAGATAGTTTGAGCTTATGAGCAGGAATTAATGATCCTATTGCAATAAATTTGGAGGTGTTTTGGCTAAGTTATTGCAGTTTAAAATCTGACTACTCACATAGTGCACGAGAGGCTCGACCTAATTTTTAGCTAAGGCCCTCCGGGCGCATCGTGGAGTAGTGGATGCTTGTTTGGGTCTTAAGTGACTTAAAAGTCCGGTATGAAGGCGTAATATTGCTCATCTCGAGGAGTTGCCGTGATATGCCTTCATTTTCTTGTTTTGAACTTATTATGGGGCACTTCTAGGGACGAATACTCACATCGCAGCGTAGAGGCTCAACCTAAATTTTAGGTAAGGCCCTGGGCATACTCTATGAGTACTGGACGCTTGTTTGGTCACTTTTCATCCAAATTAAGTAAAACAAATTACACCCGCTATTATTATAATTACATTAAAGATATTATCATAGCTCATAGCTTGTTAAACAATTTTTGTTTAAAAACAAAAATTTTATTAACATGATCTATCGGGCTTCCTTCTTGATAAACCTGGCCAGCTTCATGTTGCTAGGCATGCAAGTTACTCTTCTAGCATGAAGAGCACATGCTAAGGAATTCTCAACGTGTTGCACCGCCCGGCACGCTTCTTATAAGGCGAAAGCGACATGTCACCGTTAATTCTCTTCGTCTTGTTGAACTCGTACAAAATTTCTTGAGTGAGCCTCGCGATTGTTTAACTATTGAGTTAAGAATTAACTATTGATTGTTTAGCTCCACTATCAATTATAAATGCATCAGTTTCATGGCTAGATCCAGATTCATTCATATATATTGACAAAACAAAGGGCTTTACCTTCTGATCATCTTATTCTTGCTTATCCTGCTCATTCATGACTTCTTGATTTATATTAACTCCAATACTTTAGTATGTGAGCTGCTAGAAAATCCAAAGAAGTTTTGGTCAAAATTGAAGGTAAACAAAAAGAAACTTGATAATGGGCTAGACAGGGATGCTTTCATGCCACAGAAAAAAAAATCTATATCATGTGATAGGGATGAATGATGCTATGGATGTAGGGAAACATTGCTTTGAATTTGTTGAACTAGACATACAAGATGGATTGAGAAGTTTATCTTGTGGAAAAGCAGCAGATGGTTTTGGTTTATGTGCAGAAATGGTTGTGTGTGCAGGCTCATCCATGATAAAGGTGCTTGTTAAAATAGTAAGGTGCTAATCAAAGGCTTTCTAACATCATGGCAATAGAGTGGTGCCTATTCATAAAGCTGGGGATATCAAGGATTCAAATGATTATCGAACAATAATGGTTAGCAGTTTGTTCTTTAAGTTATTTGCAACATTAGAAGAACACTGGATTAATAGTTGGACGGAAGATAACAAGGTGAGAACACATGGACAGGTGGAGTTTAGACCTAAAGGATCAACCACTGATTATTTTGTTACAATAAGGGCAGTTACAGATTCAAGTAAGAAGACTAAGAAACCTTTATTTGCATGTTGCGTGGATCTAGCCAAGGCATTTGATATGCCGTGGAGAAAAAACATATGGGAATATATGTATTATATTGGGATTTCTACATGGCTTAGAAATGTAGTGGCAATACTATATGAACGGGTAGTAGTGTAGTTATCATTTCCGTTAAATCAGCAATGCAATAAGGAGGTGATTAGTAACATTGGGGTAAAGCAGGGGTGTCCATTGTCACCCACTTTGTTTGGTGTATATATAGATCAGTTGGATGCATGGCGACAAGAACATGGAAGGCGGAGCTATTATTGCAGGAGGGTTTCTACTGTATTTAGAAAATGCAAAGGGCAATACTATATGAGCGGTAGTAGTGTAGTTATCATTCAAGTAAATCAAATGAATGCAATAAGGAGGTGATTAGTAACATTGGGGTAAAGCAGGGGTATCCATTGTCACCCACTTTGTTTGGTGTATATATAGATCAGTTGGATGCATGGCGACAAGAACATGGAGGGCATGGAACTACCATTCTAGGATACACATTTATATTGTTGTTATATGCAGATGACATTGTTCTTTTCTCAAAAAATGCCAAGGAGCTGCAAAAGCACCTAGATGAATTTTTGGGTTACCAACCCAAATTATTGGGGCTACTTAGTTAATGTTATGCAAATTAGATTGAAGGGGAATTCAAGCAAAGTGAAAGCAGAAATGACCAAAGTTTTTCAATACTGATTTCAACTTTGTTAACTTTTATAATGACAACAGTGTTTGAGAGACACTTCAATTTTTCAAACATCATTGGAGAGTTGAGATAAATACCATGAACAGTAGCGAGATTGGAAGAGATATTTGGTCATTCTTGTTGAAGAATGGAGTCCCAATTTTCATCCGAAAGTTAACTTCATTATCGCCCCTAATCCCATAAGGAAAAGGAATGCCAAGAAAGGTGATCAATTTCCTCGATCTAATTCCAATCGTGATTTGGATCTTTGGATAAATTATCCCATATTGGAGTCTTATCAGAAAGAGGAGTCATTTTGATTTTGTTCAGCAAAGAAAGGTCCTTGAAATTTCCAAAGGGGATGAAATTTGAAGGATCAGCATAAATGTTCCGAAGATTTGTCAAAAGAGAGACCTGATCCACCTTTGAGAGGGCTGAGAAACAATGGAAAAAGGGCAAAGTGGAGGAATTTAGGTTTAACGGGCAATTGAAACTCATAATTGCAACAGGGGGAACAACTAAACATCCTTATATTATGATCGAATGTGGAAATCAGAGGTCTGCGAACTTTCTTTTGCATAGTGGTATTCTTGTCTTTGAGAATTTCCACTTATCCTTTATAAAATAGAATCTCAAACTATCAACTGCTGATCTAAACAATTTTTATGTGGTCTCAACCTCTTTATTTGTCTGAATCCTATTTATTGGAATGAAGAATCAATCAGGAGCCTTTCTAACTCCATTGGAAACTATGTTTCTACAGTTTATGCTCCCTATAAGCCTCTGTTGTTTATGTCCAAATTGACCTCTCTAAAGAAATTCCTACCTCTATTGCTTTCACATATTGCTTTGGCCAAAAATCATCCTTGGACCTTAGGTGAAATGGTTTACCCCCTATTTGCTTAACTTGTGACTCTAGGCATTTCTGGTATGCAATTTGTAAGGAGAAAGAAGCTTCTAGTAATATTCCTGATGAATATCACGTCTCGAATTCCAAGAATCTGACTGCTCCAGAAAGGCCACAAGAGGTTCAAGCTGCTTGGAGAAGGGTTAATGGGAGTACAAGAAGAATTGCCAAAAAAAAGATTGGAAAAAGAGCAACAAAATATTGCAGATTCATATAAAAAGGTTAATTTTAAAGATAGCTCCAACATCACTGTTGATATGACCGAGACAAACAACAACAACAAACAAAGCAAAATCATGTCGTAATAGATTCCATTTCATGCTCATTTAGAAATCCATACACAAATTGACTAGAAAAAGAGAGAATTCAACAACAACAAGCCACCCCAACAGCTAATTCTGAAAAGAAGCAACAAAGTTTAACATTAAAAACCAAAAAATTAAATCAACATTTTTGCTATCTTCAAATGCATATTCTATCTAATGGCCAACATAATGGCTGTAATCCAGTATTTGGAATCTATATATCTAGTTTGAAACATTTTATTTGTCTACTAATGCATATTCTATTTCATGGCTAGTTTAATGGTTATAATCCAGCCTTTAATGGATGTGCCTTCTTTGATGTATGTGTGAGATCAGTTGTGTTTCTGGACACTCGCTTGACTTGTAAATATGTTACGCGATATTATATTTGTCAGTTTGACAACACTCTTATTATTGTCATGGTTTTTCCCTCAAAAACCTTTCGGGACTCGGGGTTTTAATCTGGACAGTAATAACTCTAGTGCGCTCCCTTATTATGTCACATAGGTCGATTGGATTTTGTGGATGATAAAAACTCTATTCTATTCTATTCTATTCTATTCTATTCTATTCTATTAATATAATAATAGAATAGAATAGAATACAATTATAGTCCTTAGTGACCTGAGGCCACTGGACTTGTATAGCATGTGCGAGCTCCCCTTTTAGGTCGTTACAAGCAGGACACGCTGGTGTAATATAGCCCTTTTGTAGGGTTATCTTAGTCCTATATGATACCTACACCTCGCTTATATTTGGCTTCATGGCCATGCGAGAGTGCTTTGCTATCACCAACTTTGAGCTGTATACATTGTGGATTCCACTGTTTCACCTTTAATAGTGGGTCAAATTATGAACCCTCAGTTTTTGGTGCACCAGAGCTCGAATGTGGAGATGGAGCACCAGCCGGCAGGTTGTACTCGCTCTATCCTGGTGGTCGGTCGGAGGTCCCCCTCACTGTCCCGACACTTAGCTCCTTTCCTTTTTCTACTATTATGGTGCATAGTCTTGGTGCCCAATAGTGGTGCCCAGCGGCAACAAAGTCGCACTGACCTGGACTATATTAGCGAGGCCGATTACTATCAGAATTAAAAAACCCCGCCTCGAAGGTTTTTCAAGGAAAAACCTTAATAGTAATGGGCTCACTAATGCATGTTATTATTATCAGACCCTTCTTCCATCATTCTGGAGCCACTTATCCTTTTACACATCATGTGGATTCTGGATTTTTCCCACTGCCACTCATCCTTTTCCCATCATGTTCTTAAGCTGCAGTAAGCCATATTCTAAATCATATCTTCAAATCATATTATTTCTGCTGCATGATTTCCCTGATTTACGGACGAACAGAATCTCATATGTCGACATTGACCTTGAAATGTATATATCGGATACATCAAAAACCCTCTATCATAGAACCTCATGCGCTAATATAGCAAGAATGGTTATGATGGCGACGCGGGCGCACGTGAGAAGCCAAGGTCGGGCGTCGCCGCCCAGAGGCGCAGCAAAGAGCTTCGCTTGATCGGGGGCCCTTCTATGGCCCCACCAAAGAAAAAAAACTGCAGGTAAGTCCCCGATTGAAATCCCCGGCAAAAAGCCCCAACCGGGAGAGGTCCGCTGCAACCCTCAAAATGGTAGTGAAGGATCAATCGATGGAGCTATGGCGTGCAAGACCCGCGCGCAAAGGGGGACTCCTAAAGATAGGAGCAAAGTGGCGCTTGTGTCACAACATGCAATAGGCCCGCTGGGGAGAAAATAGCCGCAGCCATGGAGCTACAAACACAAAGCAGTCCGCCCATAACCCAAAGGGCACTTTTGGATGCCGAGAAATCGCCAGGGCACAGTGGGCTGGAGAATGTAGCATCCGTGAGTAGGAGCCGGGCTTCGATCTTTGTATAAATGCCATTGGGGCGGGCGAGGCTTAAAGCAGACTATCCGGGGCGTGCATTGCCGATTATGAGCATAACATAGCCACACGCCAGGGGTTGCTACTCTGGATTGTCTAGATTCTATGATGGAAGAGGGCTGAGCTGGAAGAAAAGAAAAGATAGTTGGTGATAAACCGGCAGAGCTAAGGAAGAATTCACCGCTACCGGTAGAATCTATACTAGCAAAGAATACCACCTGAGCATACAAATTGAGGAAACTACAAGGCAATACAAAGAATCGGACATCAAACAAGCATTACAGATAAGTCTAATCCAACCGCTAAGCTAGTCAAAATAAAACGCAAAATCGCGATGTGACAAATATGGATGTTGAAAACTATAACACATGCACACATAAAGGTGCAAATCAGATTTGGTGTGACTCAAACACCTACATCAAATGGGATAACAACCAGAGAGAAAGGAGCAGCCATATAATTAAGGGGAAGGGCATGTGTGCGTGGTGCATCAAACCGATGAGAGGTTAGATGCTTATCAGGCAGAAAAGGCAGTAGAAAGCACAGGTGGTCATCCAAAAGCTTCAGCGTGGAAAGGACAGGATTTAGTGAAAGTAGTAAATAGGCCGAGATTTTCGATTGATTCAAACCACATTCAAGATAAGAATAGAAGCACAAGAGTCAAAGAGGCGCCAAATGGTTGAGATGGGCCTCATTCTAACCTTGGGACAAAAATTAGTAGCACTAAACCAGAATGGCCATTGGCACCAACAGAGTTGTGGAGGTAGAAGATGATTTTCCAGTGGCAGAAATTAATTACGAGGTGCATAAAAGTATTTAGAAAGCTTGATCTCGCGGCCAAACAGGTTGTAGGCTTTTTACAGGGGCTTTTTGACCTCGCGCAGATTAAGCACGCGGGCTATCAACACACTTGAAGAGGTTAGGTTTGCCCCAACACCAATCGCTTAAGGCACCGGGCAACAACTTCTTTCTTATTATGTTTGATTGTGAAGCAAATGTAGATAGGCTAGTTGCCCGAAAGCAAGCAGACACTTTTGCGTGAGACTTTATTCTCAGACGCCTCTATATGCCGTGCTTTCCTAAAACAAACTTCGCTATCAAAATCCCATGTTAGTTTGAAATAGAAGATTTACCACCGACTTTGCTAGTTCCAGAAGTTCTTAAAGTCTATTGCTAACACACTAGGCTCATACGTGTCACATTCAATTGCGCGGGGGCCTAGAATCAGGTTGCTATGCCAAGAAACGCACATATCCCCAAAGGAGTGACAAGAAAAAAGCTTTTAATGTGTTGCTTCAAATTTTTACTTAAGCTCATAAATGGATGGGAAATAAGGAGGATGTTCCCAACTTAGAGCTAGAAGGCGAATCAAGTCGTACCACACAAGTGCCAAAGACAACATCCGTGGCCAAAGATAGAGAGCAGAACCTCCTGCCATACTACCGGTGTTACACATAAAGAAACTAGTCAAGGGACACTTGAACCTCTCCAAGGTAATCGCCACCCCTCCATTTACACCCACTATAGAAACAAATGCCGCCATCTCCCCATTCTCACCCATTCCCCGAAAATAAGTCCGAAAAAAAATACGCCCATAATAGACCAAAATCCAAAGAGGACATCCCAATCGGGAGGGTCAAGGCAAGTGGTAGCCTCCAAACACGTAACAAGAGCTAGAAATATTGCCGTGAAGTTCGTGAGGCTCCCAAAAACACAAAGGGGTCCTTAAAACTACGAGGTTCCACGCCATTGTCGCCGCTTGTTCAAATATATCACTGAGGCAACTTCCCAGAGAGAAGGGGAGCTTGGTGCAGTACAAATGTGCAAAGATACACGTGATGTGTGGCACCCAAAAACGGCTTTGGTGATACATAAGGATAACTTCAAGGGTCAAATAGATACGCCAGATGACGGGAAATGTTGGATAACCCATTCGCCTAATAGGCAAGAAGAATAAGATGGATGCAAATGTGTATGTAGACAAAGATGGGTGAGATGAAAAGAAAAAAAAGCCTCAAATCCTCTTTTAGCAACCCCGCTGGTGGTGAGTTGCTATTGAAGGGAAACTAGATGTGGAAAATAGAGGTGTGTTGGCCATACTCTTAAAACTCATAATGAATTTCAAAATCGTGGAGTCGGAATATCGAGGAGTAAAGTCCTCCTGAGTTTAAAAGCAACAAATGCCTTTCACTAGCACTAAAGAGAGCAAGGTAGTTGAGTACTTAGAAACTGCATCTTTAAAAAAAATCAGATGCAAAGATTTTTAAAGGTTTTTAAAAATATAAAAATCCTTAGAATACAAATTTTATAGAAATTACAATATAGCCATTACAATATGAAATTCTAAACCTGTAAGCCTACAATTCTAACCCTAAACCTAAATTCTAAACCTGTAATCCTAAATTTTCAACATTCTAACCCTAAACCTAAGTGTACACAATGTAAGCCTAAACATTCTAACCCTAAATTTAAACATTCTAACCCTAGACCTAAACATTCTAAACCCCAGAACCTTAATTCTAAACATTCAAACCCTAAACCTAATGTGCACAAAAAAATTAGGGGCAAATTTTTTTATTTTTTATTTTTTTTGTTATCCCATTCCATAAAAATCTTTAGAGTACGCACGGATTTTATAGAAGATTTTTATGAATAAAAAACGGGTTTTTTAACCACCTTGAAAGAGAGTGAACGCGGATATCATATGCTTTCAAGAACACAAGTGTAAGAAGGAGGAAGCTGATGTTCTGTTTAAAATAACAGGGAATGAGTATGTTGGAATTGGCTCGGCAAAGGAAAAATCTAGTGCTGGTACCTTAATCGCATGGAAAACACTAAAGGTGACAACATCTATGTCCTGATAGATTTGGAAGGTGGTCCATCATAGTGTGGCAGCAGAACAACTAATCATGGGGAATTTTAAACATTTACGCCGCATAACAATCCTAGGGAAGAGGTGCACTATGGGCCTCCCTCGGACATAAAATCAAAAGCCTTGGTAATCACATAGCATGGTTAATGCTGAGCGATTTTAATATGGTGGAGACATCGTAGAAGACGACGCGATGCAACATCCGACATTGTCAATGGTTTTGAAAAGAGCAAAGGGGGTAAACCGATAGACGCCGGATTTATTTAGCCGAGGGGGATAAAGGTTTCACATGGTGCAATGGTTGGGTGGGATGTGGTAGAGCTTACGCTTAGACACTCGCCACTTTCCCAACTCTTCGTGAGAATAAACCGCGACCGACAATGCGATATCCGGATCATAATCCCCGTGTAATTTCATGCCGTGAATGTAGGAAAAAGTCTCAAGAACAAGGTTTAAAATGAATACCAAGTATCCGAAAGAGCCCGCTTTTATCGCGAAAATGCAAAGAAATTTGGCAAGCGGCATTTATAAAAAGACTCGTGCATGAAGGTCTTTAATCTTACAAAGACTAGCAAATATTAAGCAATTTGCTAAACCGTGGGGAGAGAAAAAAACAGAGGAGAGAGCATCTTTGGACAAACTACACAAATAATTGACAACCCTCAGAGCAAATGGTCCCAATGATGGTACGTAAGAGGAAAATTATCGATGAGATTAAAAAGTCGAGGAGACCAAGATTGTTGAGAAACGTATAAGCAAGTTTTTAACTTGGCTTAGGCAAGCGTGATAAATGCTCTAAGTTTTTTCTTTTAAGGTCGCCAAGCGTAAGAGGTGGTCAACAAGATTATCTAGCATTACACTTGATGATGGGTCGATACTAAAAAGTTGTGATGGGCTCCATAAGTTTCTTCACGATCACTTTCAAAGCTTCTTCTAAGAGAAGCGCATGCCGCCCGTGACGAGTTTGAAGAGTTAGTGGTTTCCAAGGTGTCTCCAAATATAACAAATGAGCAACACCAAATGTTGAGCCGCCCACTATCTATAGAGGATTTGCATCAGGCCATCGCCTCGACAAAGAGAAGTGTCCGGGTGGATGGGATTCCAATAGAGTTTTTCAGTGTTTATTGAAATGGATTAAAACCGATGTATTCTCACCTTATACGCACTTCCTACAAGGCACCACCCCGATCCCAAGCTAAATACAGTTGTATCGCTTTTGATTCCAAAGGGAAAAGACCCACGCACTATCAATGACCGAGACCCATCACATTGTCAGCTTACATTCTATAAGATAATAGCAAAGGGAATGGCAGAGAAAAATAAAGCCCATACTTGCGTAAACTCTCCCCCGCCAAGTCGTTTCTCCCCTGTGAAGGAACATTCTCGCACAATATAGCGCCAGTTTTGAGGGTATGTATTGGGCTAAAACACAGTCAAAAAGTAGCTTACATCAAGTTGGATTTTACTAAGGCATACGATAGCATCGTGTGGAGCTTTTATATAAAAAATGTCAAGTTAAAATTGGATTATGGGAATTTTTTTATCGAAGTATGAAGAGATTACTCCACTCCGCACTGCCTCTCTTCTCAACGGGAGTCCTCTCCTATATTTGTCATCGAAAGAGGCATTAGACAGGGATGCCCACTAGCCCCCATTTTTATTTAACATAGCAAAAAAGCTTTCAACGCCTATTTCTACAGCCTCAAGGGATGGTCTAGTAGAAGGTCTTCAAATGGGGGATGGATCTCACAGATATGCAATCAATATGCATGACTCTTTTTGTTTCTAGTAGCGTAGGAGAGCAATCTAAAGAATGCCACCGCTTTGTTAGATACTTTCTCCTTGGCCTCGGGATGTCTCATCAATCGAAGAAATGCTCTACAAGAATGGGCGGGAAGGACCACATCCCGTGTGTTTTAGAGCCCCCCGTGGAAAATCATAAAAGATGGGGAGTATTCTAACCTTCTTGAATCCCAAGTGGGAATTAAAGTACCCTCAACAAAAGTATGGGATGAGATGATATTAGGATTACGTAAGCATCCTAATTGGTGGAAAGTCGCAAAACTATCATTGGTCAGGGATAGTAGTAGCGGCATATGCAAAGAAAGATTATCTATATGTCTCATCTCTTCTCATAGCCCCACCAGAGAAAGTAAAAGAAATGGAAGGGACAATTAGAAACTTTGTGTGGGAGGCAACGAGGAAGGAGCACTAGTGAAAATAGCATGGTGGAAATGTAAAAGAGATAAGGAAGAAGGGGAATAGGCATGATTGACTTAGCCCTACAAAGCAAAAATACTAGTAGCCAAAAGCATGTGGAATATTTTAGAGGAGAAAACGAAGTCACCAGCCTCCAACTCATAGCCAGCCATATGTTTCTCCCCGCACACATGCTAAAGTATCGACAAGTATCTCTTCCATGGTCTCTATTTTATGGCTTGAAACCAAGTTCCGAGGCCTCACCGCTTTAAGAGGTCTCATTTCAGCGGGGACGCGGGTGAAAAAGCTCTTCACATTGAATATCAAGAATTGTGCAAATGAGTACTACTCCACCATGGTGGATTCCAAATAACCATCGCAATAAGAATGGTCCTTTTGGCCCTTTGGTCGACATCGAGTGGTGAGAAGATGGATCACCGTGGCATTGGTTCATGTGCAATGTGGTATGAAGGTGGTCGCTAACGTAATGGATGGTATTCAAGCGTAAAAATAACGACAAAACAATGTGGGAATGTATTGCAAGAAGCCTTCCAAACCACATAAATAGCACGAGTAAGAAACCTTGGGTTCTCGATCAATCTTTGCAAAGCGGGTCATTTGTGAAATCAAAGATATAAGCCGCCTGAAGACAAAAGGTACTTTTATTGCTACCAGCTCAATGGAATGTGCAAGTCACCGACATAATAATGAAGGAAATTTGAGGGGTGTATGGATAAAACTTCTCCCTCCCCGAAAGTGAATTCTTTTTATGGCAAGTAATTCATAGAACTCTATGGTAAACAGAAGGGTATCCAAATTCAAAGTCGACGTGAGCCCTCTATGTCCATTGTGCAAGATGGAGGAAGAGTCTCGAACACCGCTAGCAGAGTGCAATCGACCGCAAGTTGTGTGGTCGTGGTGCATGGATATGTTCAACATTACACCGGGGACCAATGATCTCCTTCTAGGTAGATATCCAAAGAGAATGGCCAGCCTCAAAATGCAAAGCTTTTCATATTGTTAGATCATGGGCATTATGGGTCATATGGAAAAGGCGCAATTCTTTCACTCTAGGCAAAGAAGCATATACTACAGCCCACAACAAATACCGCACATGCTCATAGAGAAGCTTAGAAAGTTCAAGTGTGTGGTCGAAGATGATGTTTCCCTTGTTTGGGAGACCTTCATCAAACTACCACCTTAAGAAGAAGGCATCTACATGCAGTCCAAAAGGGCTTTGTAGCTATCCCCTCTTCAAACGTGTTCGGAGGGTGTCTATCCGCTATAAGGTCGTAATAGTTTACCTATAAATGAAAAAATTCTTTATCCTTCAAAAAAAAAAAAAAAAAAAAAAACCTCTATCATACAAATCCAACAACTCCTAGCATCTATCGCCATTGTTAAGAGGTAATACTGCAATGGCACCTAAATGCTAGACTAGCTTGGCATTGCCAATGTAAGAGTTGTTTAGTGGTGCATCTTGGTCCTTGACATGAACATGCCAATAGAGGTAGATAGTACAAGCAATGAAATGGAAGAAAAAAATTCATGATCTATTACTATGAAGAACAACCGTTTATAGTAGTAAGAAGAACGGTACATATACGAAGTTTCAACCTCTATAGAGGACGCATATTTTATAATATCCATAAGAGTAGAATATATCCATAAAAGAGTTGTTCACTAGTGGTGACCTCCACCATAACCACCATGACCGTAACCATAGCCACCATGACCATATCCACCATGGCCATAGCCTCCATGACCATACCCATACCCTCCACCGTTACCATATCCACCATGGCCATAGCCTCCATGACCATACCCTCCACCGTTACCATATCCACCACCATACCCTCCACCGTTTCCATATCCACCACCATACCCTCCACCGTTTTCCATATCCACCACCATATCCTCCGCCATACCCTCCACCGTTCCCATATCCACCGCCATAATGTTCGGGCTGCACTGTGGCCTCCTTATGCTGCCCAGATTTGGTTTGTTCCGTTCATGCTCGCGGCTGCCTCCTTTCGCCGAGCATGCGAGCCTCGGCGAGAAGCTGCAGCATAGAGGCGGATGCCAATACAAGCAGAATAGCTAGTGCCCATGATCGATCCATGCTTGATGCTGAAATTGGGGATGCATGGCTGCTGTTTAGCGCCTCATTTTATAGCCTGGATGCCACCAAACAAGCGTTGATTTGCATTGAAGGAACACGTTGACAACTTGACATAGCCTTGATTTGCATTGAAGGAATACGTTGACAACTTACATGTTTACCCGGGCTGACCGACCAAATTCACAAGTGTACTTAGTCTGTGCATCTTCGTATCTGTGCCTCTTCATTGACCTGTGTAATTTGGTTGCCGGAATTGACAATTGTGGGCCTGTTCATTCGCTGGCCATGGTCGGTGCTTTGACCTTATTTATGGACTTACAGCTGACATTTTGTCTCACAGTCAATAAATTTTCCTGTCTCAAACAATTGACAGGGTCTTACGTTAGTTACACAGCGATTTTCCTCTGGATGATTAGCTTCACAAATTAACAATGGTAAAAAGCGAAAGTACATTTGATCAGAATACTAAGTAGAAACTGCTGGATCTGGGCCACAAACAAAATATCCTCACGGGATTTTGATGAGTTCATGTTGGAATACGTAATCTCCATCACTAACAACACTTTTGTCTCAACCTATATTTGGAAAGAGCCGCTGCAACTCCACCGACTGAAGATGCTCTATAAGGAAGCATCCAGTATCCATACTTATTCGTTCTTCTTGAGTTCTTCCTCCATTCTTGCTGTTGTCAGATCTTCTATCGGCACAAAAGGGTGTGGCCCCGATCCCTATTCGGGACATGACGATGCATGAGAAAAATCTTCCACATGAGATTCCCCCTTGGGGAGCAAGCACTACTAAATGGGCCTTTTGATCCAAAAATGATTTGCTCTTATGATCAACTATAGATCCAAATATTACTATAAAGGAGCCTTGTAGCCATGCTAGGCAAGGTCCCACCTCCATTTTACCACCATGATCCTTATATGGTGTTCAACCACATCATACCCATCGACAACCAGGAGGGCTCTTGTGCACATGCCGCATTTAATGGGGTTTAAAGGGGTTCTAACTAGGAGCATCTCTATTCCTAGATGGCCTTTAGGTCTCTACCCCCCCTTTTAACTTATATACACAGGAGGAACAGAAAGAATAGAATAGAATAGAATAGTTTAACGTCCACGGAGACCAATAGGTCATGGGACCCATACAATGGGCTAGTACAATCATTATTACTAGGATTAAAAAACCCTCACCGAAAGGTTTTCAAGGGAAAACCTTTGCAGTAATGATGATACTAGACAAGCGGAGATAATGACTATTGAAGGCTCAAGAATTGCCGATGTTTATCTAGAACCTCAAGTATGTATAATGCCAAGTCATGCAATGATGGTGCTCGGAAGTTGTGGAAGCGGAATGGAATGCTAAGGTCAAAAATGATTCCGACTATCTCAAAAGCAGAAGAGTATGGCTTTCATCTTCAATAACTCAGAATCGGCAACAGACACATAGTCTCCATTTTCACAAATTATGGCCGCCTCCCATCTACCGCCTCAATCCAGACTGTGGGACCCCGCGGCTAATTGATGGCCATAGCTACAAGCTTGTTCCTAGACAATGAAGCAAGCAAATAAGCTTGGGGCCCCGGTTCCAAGGTGGGATTTATGTGTGCATGATAATGACCCCGCCACTTGGGCCAAAGTAATCAAGGCCCCTATCTTTTGAGAAAAACCACTCCATTGAGAGAGAGCAATCATATATAAGACATCCATCATAATCTCAAATAGAACATAAAATAGAGTGTAATCATCCATCTATTCATACAAGGGTAAGATGAAAAACACAAACTACCTAAAGACTAACATGTTTTTGGCTAGATCTATCCCAAAGAACATCCATGAATCAAGTCTCTTACAAGCTACAAGGTTCAAGCAGCTCCTCCCCTTCTCCAATCCTTCCCAAATCGATTTGGGGGTAATCCTGGGGTGGAGGCCCAACTTGCCCCCTCAAATTAGCAGCCCTCCCTCGCCAATCAAGGGGCCAGGTGGCTCCTCCTAATTAGCCTATATATACTAATCAATAACATTTAATTTAGCCCAATTAGGTTAATTAGCTTAATTAACTCATGACAATTTAGTATAGCTAACATAAACTCTTTTAAGTTAGCCTCTAATGACCCATAATGGTCCAAATATACCTAATGGCGTGTCATTGTATTTATATGTATATCGTATAAATACGTGGAATGCCACAACATGGGTTTTTTTTTTGCAAAGCTAAGATTATCTACATTTTTTTGCCACTATGTTATTCACGGTCTGCTTAATATCTGAGTGTAAGATTATTCTTTCCTTTTAACACCCTCGCAAAGATTTGAGAAAGAGCTTAAGCGGATTTTAAAGAAGTATAACAAGGCAAATATGGAAGTGTAGAGCACATGGTGGTCCCATGCAAAACGAATGAGATAGCAAAGAAGGGGATGAGCATTTTATGAGGATCCAAAATTTGCACCAGAATTGATAACAAATCTAACATCCTAGCAGCTGCAAAATGTTGTATTCCTTGATATTTTCAAATAAAGAAGTAAGCATGTGTACTCTTCTTCCTGCAAGCATTTCAAGCTAGGTTTCAACATTGTAACAGGATTATTTGGGATGAATATGCATATCTCTCTTTGCAAAACTGGCACGATGGCCGAACATTGTGGACGAACAAATATAATACTTTATACAGAGGGAAAATATTTTGAGAGTAAGTTGTAGTTTGGAGCTTCATTTATATTTAGTACAACAATTCTACATGAACCACAACAAGCAATATTGATTAGCCTTATTGAAGCACTATGCAAATACTAGTTAGCTATCATGACACAGCCTTTTACATTATTAATTCTAAGTAGTATTATGTCAGTGCCAGTGTTCTGTCGTTTTGCATGAGTGATGACGCTGATGCCACATGATATGCATCTATCGTCGAAACCTATTTGGCATTATTTGGCATTGTTTTGGGCTGGGAGGTCATGTTTTTTCTTTAGGTATGAACATGAATTCATCTAATATTTGAATGGCATTTCTCAGGTTAGATTTTCATATTTGACTGTAGTATATGGTCAATTTGCATTCCAAAACTTAGCCTTCGTATTTCTGATCTTTTGATCTTTAAGCCACAATTCAATGCCATAGCAAGACAAGTGATTTTTTAAACTCAGATCGAGCTATTGTATCATCAATTGTCAAATGCCCATCGTTGCGATTCTTGAGTTCAATTTTTTGTAGGTGTATTAATTGCTTTTTGACAATATTTTTATTATAAACCAACGAAATACAGAATGGTTGGAGGAAATTTTCAACTATTAATGTTCTTTTGATAGATCAATTCCTTGATTCTTCTTAATTGGTAGGTAAAATTCTCAATTGGCAATGCTCCTGCATTTTCTTAGTTAGTATGTCTAAAATAGAATGTGGCACATTGAGATGTGTTAAATTCTAATAGAAGAAAAGTTAGTACATGATTTGTGAAGGATGGGTAAATTTCTCAGTATAACACATTGGCTCATGAAATTTTGCCACCAAAACTTGATGCCAAAAGCTTAGCTAGTTGCATCTTTTAGGAGTAAAATTCTTTGCTTTCTCAATCTTAAAAGTGCTCATTCAAAATATGGAAAGCATTTATGGATCTATGGTCAATATTTATAAGACCACAATTATGTTGAATTGATCGTAATTTTGTCCATCGAGCATGAAGAAGATTCCATGAACGTATCTATGTATCTATCTATCATGAAGTCACTATTTATTGCATATTGTAATGAAGTTCAAGCTTAGAGCAAACTTTGAACTTAATAAATTGTGAATTTTGATATATTTTGTGTAATAGATAACTGCCTAAAATTACATTAAGTTAAACAATTATAAACAATTGATTTTACATTTAGGCCCTACAATTATTTTCTTTATTTGTTTATGAAGTGAGCTGGTATACATTGAGTTAAGAGCTGGGAAACATGTCATTGACTATGCCATAAAACATTCCTCTCTCATTTTATTGATTTAGCTCTTGTTTTTTCTATTATCTCATGTCAAGTATTTGGTGTGAATCTCCTCATCTGCTTTGTGGTTGTTGGTGATGCCGAAGACTTATTATTGTAGTTCAACATGCTGCATTCAACCATACTCATGAGCTTAAACTATAGATTGTAATTTGGTTATAATTTGTTTAACACTCAATAGTATGTTTAATCTTGATGTTTTTAGAATGGAATAGAATATGTTTTAATGCCATATTTGACTTCTGGAGCCTCATTAATAATGTTTCATGGTGTGAGCACATCTTCAAATACCAGAGCTTTACATTGGTTATTTTTCAAGGGCGACTGAAAAAATAGTCACACACTCAAGGAGAGGTGATGGAAAAAATCACGTGACCCTGTCAATGTGGGTGGGAAAAAATCACCTCTCTTTCCTCTGTATATCTGGTTGTAAAAACCTTATGATGCTCGAACCAATCTTACACCATCGACTGGGAGCTACATCCCCGGCAGATTTCTGCCGCCGACTTGCTCTTCTGGGGCATGGTATTTGAGAGCCTATCATTAGGGTTTTTCCTCCCAAGTGGGGGTTTTTCATCCCTAGTAGGGATCTATCAGTACTGCTTACATTGTTTGTTTTGGTGTTGGGTTTTGTGGCTTTTTGCTCGTTTCTTCATGTACTGGCCCCATAGGCCTCGCCCTCGCGGACGTTAAAATAAACTTCCTTCCTTCCTTCCTTCCTTCCTAGAAGATGCTTCATTGATTTTTGTATATCCGCTGCTCATGCTCATCTAGAATCTCCTTATTGTCGATGTCAGTCCGATTTGCTCTTCTCATCGCCTCTCTTTCCCCTTATCTACCGAGGTCGTCCGATCCACCTAGTCCCATTTCAATCTTATTCTTGTATATGCTTTGGACAACTAGTCCATACATGCCTCTCATCTTGAATTTTTGCCATGTCACGGAAGCTCTACACACCGCTTCCCTTCGAATCATGGGGCTTTGCCATCTCCCTTTCTATCCACAACTTAGTGATTCCCTTTTTATAAAGCTCAATAGTGCAGCCTTTTACTACTTTGTTAATTTCTTATTATAAAATTTTCAGCTTTAAAGACCTGATTGATAAAAAATCAAATCTCATTTTTTATGGCTTACGCTATTCAAGTTCATGTCAAGAACTAAATGATTTTCACTCATATGTTGGGAATAGCCGACCGAAGAGGGAGAGTCAGCTGCACCCATTCAGCTTGACGTCAGAGGGGTTGGGCGCAAGCAATGTGGATAGCCCACGTGAAGAAAAATGATACAAAAATGAAAAAACGGTACGCCTGTGGTGGCACGCAGATACATTCACGCCAAGTGTCGAAACGTAAAATGGAACCCGTCATGGAGGAGCATAGGGCAAACGAGAATGGAAACATGCTTAACGACATCATGGTGAAGGTGGCAAACAGAGGTTTTTGGGAAACGAAAGAGGCCCAGAAGGAACAATGCATTCAAAGCCTCTATATGGTATGACGAGGAGTGCAAGGAACAAAAAAGAAGAGTCAGAGCACACATAGGCATAGACACATACCGAATGGAAAGAACAATATACCTAAGAATGTTGAAGTGTAAGCGAAACAAAAGCATGATGCAGCACCAACGGGGTTTGCCTAAAATGCTAAAAAAGCAACCTCGAAATTTCTGGAGGGGGCTTAGAATAAAGGGAGAAGGGAATAGGAAAATCGAGAAAACACTGAATAGTATCGGAAGAGTCAGATGGGAGAAATACCTTGAGAAACTCTATAAGACGGGGGCATCTCCAATGCCAATACCCGCCCTACAGGAGATGGATGAACCGCGCTTCAGCATACAGGAAGTAATGATAGCACTAAACAAGATGGCTAATAACAAAGCCCCAGACCTCTAATGACTGACTGCAGAATTGCTAAAATGCGCAGAGCAGGTTACCGACATTTTCAATGGCATAATTCATGCAGGGCTCCCAGACAAATGGGCATACAATAGGGTAATACTTCTACACAAAGGGGGGAGCGGGAAAGAACCTAGGAACTATAGGACAATAATGGTTCGGAAAAGTACTGGACAATAAATTAAAACAGTGGGCAGAAACATGAGACCTGAGGGCACAAGGACAGG
Source organism: Isoetes taiwanensis (assembly GCA_021234155.1). Classification (NCBI taxonomy): domain Eukaryota; kingdom Viridiplantae; phylum Streptophyta; class Lycopodiopsida; order Isoetales; family Isoetaceae; genus Isoetes; species Isoetes taiwanensis. The sequence goes on from JAJEKV010000018.1 coordinate 19,428,177, forward strand.
CAGGCTTCAGGCCGGAACACTCAACAATAGATCATCTAGTAACCCTCCGGATACTAATAGAACATAACAAATCACAGGGAAGGAAAGTAGTATGCTGCTTTGTGGACTTCAGAAAAGCATTTGACACTGTACTAAGGGAAAAGCTTCTACAGAGATTAATAGATATGCAGGCACCGGGGGATATGGTAGGAGCAATTGCAAGACTATATCACAGGGTATATGCAAAAATGGAACAGGAAGAACATGCGATAAATTGTGATATAGGAGTCAAACAGGGGTGCCCTCTATCTCCGACTTTGTTCGAAATATATATAGATGCACTACAAGGTTTCATAGCAGAGCAACAAGGGAATACGGATGCCCCAATACTAGGAGACACCAAAGTACCCAATATGCTCTATGCTAATGTTTTGAGCATGATGGCTACAAAAAATAAGGGGATGCACAAGTTACTAAGGCTTCTAGAGATCTTCTGTGAGAGAATAGGGTTAACGATGAACCTCGCAAAAACCAAAATAGTCATTTTCGATAACATGAACAGACAGACCCTTCAGGTATATGGGGGCAGAAATGGAGGAAGCAACAGAATACAAGTATCTGGGATATGACACACACGGCATGGGGAAATGGACTAAAGGTGCGGATGCCAGGTTTCAATCAACTATTGGGAGCTACTTCACTATGAAAATTTTCTGTAATAAAAGCAGAATAATCGACTGGGAGATCATCTGTTCAATGCAGTGGTCGCATCGACGCAACTGTATGGGGCTGAGGCATGGGGGCCAGGCCTACCAGATAAGAAATGGGACAAACAAGAAGGGATCCTTAGACAATGGCATAAACAAGAATTTAAGGCGCTGGCAAGCACTCCCCTGACAGTGATGATATACGAGACAGGCCAGAAATCAATGGAAGTGAGAGCATGGGAGAGAACTATCAGGTACTTAATAAAAGACAATGCAGGGGGTCACCTAGGGAAGCTGTCAAGCATTGCAATCAATGAGTCAGGAAAATCACACATCATCGTAAGCAATGGATGGTTCAAGGATGTAGCGATATGGACTAGAGAAATGGGGATGAACCTGAGTGATCTGGTAAACGAAGGGAAATGGATTGAAGACTGGGCCGATAAGGCAACACGGGCATGGCTGCAAAAACATGTCGGAGAGATTTAGGATGGGGAGCCACGATCTAAGAATTGAAAAGGACAGATGGAGGAAAATAGAAAGGGAGAATCGGATATGCGTAATCCGGTGACACAAAGCAAATAGAAGATGAGAACCACATGCTAAACGAAATGTCCAATGTACGAAGACGCCAGAACAAGTACAGAGGCATAAGATGGGGGGCCGCATGCCCCCAATGACGAGGGTAGACACAATGAAGGATCCGGCATGCAATTCTGGAGATGATAACCAAGCACGGTGAAGCACACAAAAGAAAGATGGTTTATCATATGAATCACCCCTGCAGGTGAGACTTTGAAGCCCACAAACGCTTCGGGCTAAACATTGATAACGACGACTATCGCACTACCATGAAGCCGATCATAAGCGGAGTGCCTTCCGACTAATAGAAACTAAGATAAGCCTTCAAAAAGTTTACAATATATCAGCTGATGTGCTAGTAGCGCTTTTTGGAGCTCACCATGCTACATCACCAGGCCCTCGTGGCACAAAGGACAATAATTCTATTCTATTCTATGTAATTCTTTTTTCTGCTTGACACTATTTATTTGAAGCTAATTTGTTTGAAGCATCCTAGTGCCGGCTTAATGCATGTGCAAACAAAATTTTAGGGAAAGAATGCTTTGATTTTATATATAATATGTAGCATAACAATGTGGGTTTTTTGTGTTTTTGTACGCTTTTCACTAAGGATTTCCTATGATTTCGATGTATTAAAATGGATGTACTAATGCGTGAGATCTAGAGTGCACCATTTCGAGCCATTGATTTTAGCTTTTTTTCAATGGTCAATAAACCAATGGCACACACAAAAAAGCCCTTTTTGTGCGTGCGGTGGTGCATAATGGGCACATGAAGGGCCATTGATTTTAGCCTTTTTTTCCAATGGTCAACAACCAATGGCTCACAACAAAAGCCCCTTTTTGTGTGTATGGTGTATAATGGGCACATGAAGGGCTTGAAGGGCGCATGTAGTACAACTAATGGCTCACAACAAAAACCTCTTTTGTGTGTATGGGTGGTGTACAATGGGCACATGAAGGGCTTGAAGGGCGCATGTAGTGTAGTTTCCCCTAAGAACACATTTCTTATCATAACTTTTGATCCGTAGCCTGCTTTGAGATGATTTTTATTGCGCTGGAAAGCTATCTCCTGGATCTTTTTTGATAGTGTATGATATGGATATGTTTGGTTATTATCTATGCTAAAACAGCAATTTTTTCGGCCGGGTTTGGTAGGTTCTCACATCCTACCACCGACAATACAAGATTGTGCTATTGGATATTGTTTTATGGCTCATTCCAAATGAAGCTTGCAAAAAATTACCATGCATTTTAGATTTTGAGGCGCTTAGTAAGCAAATTCCAAGGCTTATAGATCCTTGTGCTAACAAGCAAAAGTTTCCCACTTTTGGTTTCTCACCACAAGAATCCATGGAGGCCAAAGGTCACTGTTAAATTCCAGTTGAAAATGTTTGTGTATGGTGTTTGCAAACTTTATGACTTTCGTAATAATGGGATCAATCTGCTCTATCTTGATGGTAACTTTATTTATGTTCTATTTGTTTTATTGTGATCAAATTCAAAAGCTACAGTGATGAAAGCCTCAAATGAATTCTAGTTTTTTTCCTCGGGTTTGAATTCTAAAATTTTTGTCGCACCCGGGAGGGGTTGATTCCCTAAGGCCCCTCCGAAGGGCCAAAAAATTTTTGCAACACAAACCATTAACATCCAACATATAAAAAATTAAATCCCCCAACACATAACAACCAACACATAACAACCATTGATATTAACAACCAACACATAACTACCATTGACATTAATTAACACAAACTATTGGGTCCAACACATTTAAATTAAAATCCCCTTAAACCCCTTTGGTTTGGGTGCATATTCACACAGAAGTGACGAGGGCAGAGAGAGCCCTCATAATTGTATTTTGCACGATTAAATCAACACCATATAGTATTCCGCTTGAAATCTTATAGTATTTTGTGAATCTTAAGTTATAAAGATGCAAAAAATTTTGTACTTTGCATACCCCACAAATGAGGAACTTTTACGTGACGGTAGATTAAGGAATAAGGGGTGAATATGCCTATCCAACAAATCCTCAGGTCCTGAGTCACCCCGTGAATATACCTATCTCTTTTTTTTGATATTTGAAACAAAGGAAGGAAGGAAGGAAGGAAGTTTTATTTTAACGGGCCCACTCAGGCCGAGGCCTATGAGACGGTACATACAGAGAATGCAAAAGCCACAAAACCCCAACACCAAAACAAACAATGTAATCAGACAAAGAGAACCCTACTAATGGATGAAAAAACCCCCACTTGGGAGGAAAAACCCCCACTTGGGAGGAAGGAAGGAAGGAAGTATATTTGAAACAAAAAACTTTGTTTAGTATTTGTTCATGGTCAATCGAACTATAGCTTTGAAAGTAAAAGAGGATGTTTATAAGACCAAAATGCACCTAAGACGTTATAGCTAGTACAAAACTCCCCACCTTACATACTGTCTACGAAATGTTAGGACAGGCCACATTTCTCCATATTATCACTCTTATTACATCCTATAACTTTCCTATCCCACCTGGCAAGCTGTTAGTGCCTAACGGAGCACCATCACCGACCTCGCCAAGCTCGCTGGATTGAATAAAAGGGGGCGGCACGTGCAAAATGTGGACTGTCCTAACATTTTGAGGGGAAATGTTCGCTGGCTGGCCATTATGCGGAGATGTCGTATCCCATCCCATTTCTACCAATTGCGACTTTCACATCTTTCCAATTCTTCGTCACGCCCTTTATCCTCTCTCCCGCCTCAAAAAAGGTGAAAAAAAAACTAGCTGAACTGTAGGGTTGGGAACAAGGGAATTTGAGTTGGAATTTTAATTGTAGTAAAGTGAATTTCACTGGCATGTGAAGAGTATATATTAATATATGAGTGTTACATTGGACCTTGATAGAAAGAATCCTCGTCTCGAATGTGACTGCATTTCCTCTAGAGATATGGCAAGTAATCATGTACTTCAAGCTTCCAAAACAAGGTGTTGCCGCATGATAGATTCCCCTTATGAATCATCATGATAGGTTCCAATTAACCATAAGTTTACCTCAAGATTCCATAACGAAAAAGGGTGTTGTAAACACGTTGTACACATGCAATTGCAAAGCAGATAATCAGATTTGCGCAAGAATCACCAAAAGAAAAAGATTTGAGGTAAACCCAATTACAAAGTAAGTAGTCAAATTTGTGCTTGCAATAACCTCTCAAAATGTTGCTAATAGCTTAGGTCATGAAGATTATGTAATGGCATAACTTAAACTTTAAATTCGTAGACTATGGAATTGAATAGTGCTGATGGCCACCATATGAATTTCGGGACTAAAAACACATCTTCATAAATCAATAAAATCATAATAGTCTCTAAGACCGAATTAGGTCCAGAACTATAAGCAGTAATTCAAAAGTATTGAATGTTTCTAAATATAAAGTTGAAGCCACAAAAAATAAGTACAACGACGGTTCCAGAAATTGGTAACTAGGATTGGAAGCAATGTATCGCTTTTCCTTCAACAAGCGCAAAGAACAATCATTTTATCTATTACTAGGTAGTTCTTAACTCAAAACCCAGGGTAGGATGGCTTGTTTTTCTCCATCAATCTTGTAAAGTGTAACCATTCCTCCTTTGCGAGACATTTCTTTTGTGTGCAAAGCTTTATCACAGCTTCTAAGTCCGGCAAATCTCCCAAAACTTCCTGGTCCAGCAATTGCAATGGATAAATCAACAAAGATAACTTTTACAAAAAAAAAAATAAAAAATAATATGCTTCAAACTGAGGTATAGTTCCTTCTCACATGCAAAGAAGGAAGTACCATGCTCAGCGAACTTTAGCACAATTTGCTATGACTGACTACAACTTGATAGAATCCAGCATGCATCTATTATCTTCTCAACATCCCAGCATTGGAATATGTAGCAAAATAACAGGGGGATTTGATATGGATGTAAAAATAGCAATTCCTGAAACCATAGACCATATATCCCTAAAACAATTGAATAGGTTGTTAATAAAAAAAAAAGAAAAAAAAAAAGAAACTAGCAAAAGGCACACCAGTAGGCTTTGACAAGGTTCTTATTGTTTAGGCTTTGGAAATAATTGTTCTATGTTCTTAAAAGTTTTGCGTAATTCACATTTCTAACCACATGTAGCTTCAAATTTGATTCTTTGCAACAATGGAATGTTGCCAAAGGTTATGAATTAATTCATCTGAAATTGCACGAAAAGAAGGAGCATTTAGACTAATAACATGGATGATAATTGGAGGTTGTGTTGAAGGGGAAGTATGAGGGTGCACCGCAATGTTAATCATTTGCATAGCCGAAAAGGATTACATATTTCCATCTTGAAGATGCCTCTACTAAATATTCAGAGCGAAGGATAAATATTTATCTAGGCAAGGCAGGTTACAAGAATGAGGCTCTGGCATCCTAGACATTTCTATAAGCATGTGCATGGAAAAGCATTCTCATTGCACCTTCCTACTTGAATCCTGGAAAAACATTTCGAGTTTAGGTTGATATGAGAGAACAGTTCAGATTTTTGCAAATTAGGCCATGAAACTACATAGATTCGTAAATACGCCATAAAACAATGCAATGCTATAGAGTGCTATGGTACATTCTAAGACCTGCTAAGCTCTTTATGCATGATCCGAGAGAAATTAAAGACAACTAGATAGCAAATATTGGATGCCAAAGAACTATAAGGTAATCAGCCAAAAGATTTAGAAGCTAAAGGACACTATATTTTAAGTCAATGATCAGCTCGTGAAGGCCAAGAACATGGTGTCTTTGCTAGTTTAAGTTCGGCAAAATCTATTCCAAAGAGCTTACATTAGGTTTATGGAAGATATAGTAGTGGTTCATACTAAAAAGCATCGAATTGTGAAAGGACCTGCTTCCTTTTAACAAGAGCTTGCTAATTAGCACATCCATTAAAAACACTACCAAATGTTGTTGCATGAATCAAGTGCCCATCATAATTTCATGTTAATTTCATGTCAACGGCCTTCAAAAATTTTAAACTGTTGTTTTGGACAATAATGATGAAGGCTATGTCCATCATAACCTATTGAATGAACCCCGCCCAAGTTTTTGAAGGGAAAAAACATGGTCTCTTGAAATGCCATGCTTGAGTTTAGGTTAAGCACAAGGCTTTCTAATAATCTTCCAATACAAAATGCTTCTGTATATAATTCATTATAAAAAGCTTTCAACAAGAAGGATTTTGAATTTCATCTAATGGTACAAATAATTTGTACTTAGTTGAACTACAAATAATTTGTACTTAGTTGAACTACAAACGCATCCCACCCAAGGTGTGGAAATTTGCTTTAATTGGCTAAAATGGAAGGAATATTATAAATCATGAATAGAATTATCCGCTTTTACACTTAGATGTCTCAATGGAGATTTATGTTGTTCAAAGTCGTTCTTAATGGACATACTGGCTAGCAAAATTGGTTCGCCTTTCATGCATGCGCCTCATTATTATGTCGTGTTCAATACTTATAGCCATACCAACAAATTGGCGGTAGCAAAGATCCGGTTGCAATTCCTGCATAATCGTCAACATGTTACCCCATAGCATGCATATGGTTGCATGATGTGATCCTTATGCTTTTGGCAATGTACATAGAAGTGATAAAGTAGATGTTGAGCTAGAATATCCGCACATCTACCGCATTGCAGTTCATAATAAAGACTTTGTGCTTATAAACCCACTTGCACAATGGAGAACTTGAAGTAATAGGAACATGAAGCAATGGTGGTTGTTCTGCACTTAAGAAACTTTCATTAGACTTCCTACTCAAAACATCCATAAATTTGTTTGAAAGATATTTGAAAGCTTAAGCATCTAATTCATTATTATCAAGCTTCCTCATGCAATCCTTAAAATGTCCTGGATTTGCAACCTTTGTTCACCTATATATCTTATTTATATCTTAAAGTGATCTGTAAAAATATGCAAGCATGTAAAAGATCTTACATCCAGGGGTAACGAACTCAGATATGTACATCTTACTCTATTAGATTCTTTTGGAAAGCACCAGTTGGCATGTTGAGAAACTCCCACTGACTTGCTTGTGAATATGAATCCAAATATTATATCATTTTTCTGCAAAGAAGACATCATCTATTTCCCAAACACTTATGTCAAAACTAAAACGAAATAAGAGAACAAAGAGAATAGTGTTGCATATATTTTGCCACGAAAAAAGACATTAACGTACTGTATTTTTATTTGAACCTTTTCAAAACAGAAAACATCAAAGGTTTCCTTTCACGAAACATAGATCTCTACAAAGCAAGTAAAACGTTTCAAATCACCATTACCAATCTTCGATTTCCTGAGCAGCCAATACTTCATCCAGGAACAACTTTGTGTGCCAGTATGCATCACATAGTATATTATGACAAGCAAACCCTGCAGAAAGACACAAAAACGACAGCTATGACAAAAGTTATCAAGAATAAACAAAAAATCTCAACATTTTTTTCCATAACAAACAAGAAGACTAGTAAGATAACTTATCTGGAATGGCATAAAATCTTCTCCTCGAAAATTTATGAAATGGGGAGATCATGGTTTCTTGGCGGAGCTCAAGGCTCAAGGGCTAGGGGCGGCAACAGGGGAGGGGCCGCCCTCTTCTCCTCCTCCGGACCGCTTCAAGCATGCCCATCCTGCGCACCCGAATCCCTAATCTGATGCTAGTGGGTTTGCCAATGGCCATGGGGTTTCTTTCTTGAAAAGAATTTGCAGATTTGATCCGTAGCGCCTTCAAAGGCTGCCTTTTCCGGTTTAGTGTTGGTAAGCCACTAACGTGGCCTTTTGCTTTCAGTCTTTTAACAAGAATGATGATTTTGTTAAGCAAATCACACTGAAAGGGCGTGGAGCCTATAAGGTGAAGCAGATTTAAGCAGGAATTAGAAAGAAAGCAGTTTCGGGTCTTCTTAGGCGGTCTTTTTAGATGGATCCTCCGTCGAGATGGTTTTCTTCCCTCCTCTTGCTCTTTCTTGCTAGCGGGAAGATTTAGGGATGTTTTCTTGGAAAGAGCCAGTGTAAGTTCTTGGTCACAATTTTACAGTTTTAAAACAGGATGTCAGATTGTTTGATATTGCCGAGCTAGGGAGCTTTTGGTGTCCGTGAAGGCTTTATATCAAGACCATTATATCATGAGCCAAACTTTAGGGGAGTTTTGGTGGTCGGGTTGTGTGTCTAGCCTATTGCGTTTGGCCGACCGGCACTTCCCGACAATGCAAAGATCTCATTTCAATCTCACATTTGGTAGCAAAACTGAATTGATCATAGTTCGAAGCATATTAGCTTCTCCGAAAGCAAGGAGATTGTTCAAAGTTACCCTTTTGTCTCTTTTCTTCATTTCTAAATTTGCAAGAGGTTCTTGAAGCATTCAAGATTTGTCTACATACTTTTGTGGAAATTATGGATTTAACTCCCGTAGTATTCTATTTAGTTAAGAAGATGTTCATAATCGTAGTATTAGTTGGATAGAAGAAGAGGTTGAGAGAGCCGTATGAGTACTATAGCTGCAGACATGATTCGCATCCATGTGGGATCCTTTGTACTTTATTCATATCTGATCCATGAGGGATCTTTGTATTGTAATTCTTCCAATATTTTCAATACAAAAAATTCTTACCTTCAAAAAAAAAAAAAAAAAAAAAAATCTTCTCTCCTTTTAAGTTGCAGAAATAGGACAGAGAAAAAAATGTACTCCTTTGTTATTGGCCTCAGCATATACTAGTTTCCGTAAGCCCAATATATAAATCGCTCACCACCAAGAAACTTGATATAATCGCCCATAAGCGCAATACTTTGCTCAAATTTATCTTTCTTTTCTCATTCCATGCCTTGGAGCTTCTGATTCTTCAATGCATTGGCATGCTTTCCAGCATAAACTATGTTAGCAGTTCCATTGCAAACTCCATTCATAGTCTTGCAGTTCTCCTAGAAAATAGCCTCAGCAACAGAAATCTTTAATTTCCAGACAATAGTCTCAGCAACAGAATGTAAAAACTTTAATTTCCGTGACGCCATTAATGTGCCATGGTGGGGAGCCTCTAGGCCCAATCTCCTCTTTTTCGTGGTTCTCGCATGAGACATGAATTGGGTCTTCGACGCCCGTGATCGACAGAAAATCTAATCCCATATAGGGTGAAATTATTTATCTAGATGGCCGATCAAAACCTCACATTCCTCGATTTGAAGCTTTAGGGTTAAAGAAGAATGGAAAGCCCCAAGAATGCAGTGCTCGCGGATCAACATCGCATATATGAAGACGCTTACTCTTTCCATGTGAAAACCTTCCATCTTGAGTTCTAGCATTGGTTTGCTAGAAAAAGGCCCAAAACCGGGGACAAAATGAGGGCTCGCTTGGACGTACGCTAATCCACCAACGATGTTACTGTTACTTCCTAGAATATGCAAATATCAGATTTGAATCCGGCAAACAGCACAAACTTGCTTGCCATAGAATAACATGTCATCCAACGGGATATGCACTAGGGATTTCAGCTAGGCAAGTTCTACAACATATACTGAATTCAAACCTCAGACTATCAGCAAGGTCGGAGCAGCAATAGGCATTTTTGTAAAAGATGTCATTGCTCCATCGGGGCGCCAACCGAAACTTAGAATCCATGTCATTCCAAATTCGGGGTTTTGTAAACGAGTTGAAATGTCCAGCAGATGTGGCATCCATACCTGCAAATCAAGTGGATATCCCTGTTCTTAGAAACCTGTGTAACTGGAAAGGCTGGACTTGAACCTCAAGAAATTGACCGGAAATTCCAGAAGGAGTATCGAGTGCCAAAAGGTCATTGCCGGAATCTCAAAACATCCTAACAGACCCAATTGCAAATGGGGAAGCAAATGAAGAGGGGAAAATGTGCCGAAAGGGCCCTTGACAAGAATGACGAAAGCAATCAGGAAAATTTCCAGTCTGGAGATGCGTCAAAAAAAACAATGGGATGTCCATCTGCATATAGATTCTCCAACATACGATCTTTCCTTGCTATGCGAGGCAGTTGTTCACATCTACGACGTGGTTTTATAAGGTGTCCTATTGGATGTCTGCTATAATTTGATGTTGAGAAGGCATGCTAAGAGCATTCAGAACGTTCTTTGTTTGATGTGGATGCAATGCCTTTACAAGCTGCCTTTGCATCTTCACATCAATGTGTTAAGCTACTGTGAATCAGGTAAAGTTGCTACATCTCACATCGCATTCTCTGTTCTCTGATTAGTCATGTACTTCTTAGAGCGACAATGTGCTACCGCAGATTCTTAGGAAAATCATGGCGTAAAAAGTATGAATCAAGAAAGGTTGAAATAATGTCAAAAGAGTCCGATAGATTTCTAACTGCGAAGAAAATGGCAGAACGGATATATAGCAAATATGCACATTTGTAATGGCTAAAGCAGTGTTAAGCACAAGGAGGTGCTGGATCATGAAAAAAATTCAACAAAAGCAAGATAGAATTTCATCCGGAGTTTTCTTTTATGCATCTCGAAAACCTCATACGTAATACATGAGTTTTCTCTTGAAACAATAAAGGAATAAAAACAAATGCAGAGAAATGGTAAGATATTTGCCCGATGCGCTTGCCGGGTTCTACAAAAGTTGTAAGCTCCATTGACCGCATTGAGAAGAACTCCCCGTGCATTAGGGTATCATGGAAAAAATTCAACAAAAAGCAAGATAGAATTTCATCTGGAGTTTTCTTTTATGCATCTCGAAAAACCTCATACGAGAATACATGAGTTTTTCTCTTGAAACAATAAAGGAATAAACAAAACGGTGGAGAAATGGTAAGATATTTGCCCTCGATGCGCTTGCGGTTCTACAAAGTTGTAAGCTCCATTGATCGCATGTAGAAGAACTCCTGCATTAGGGTTTTAAATCGAGGAATCCCCCGCCATATCCAATATCCGGGCAGTAACGGCACTGTGTCGCTCCATCACAAAGTTCGATGCGGGGCACAACAAAGGAAGAGCACAAGCCCGATGCAACAAGAAGCTATTCCTTTGACCCTTTCCATCTCCGTATCTATTTTTTTCCCGATTCTAATTTCCCTGGCCTTAGATTTGAGAAAACAGAGATCCGATGGTCCAAAATAAGCCACATCAGATTTTGATGACATGGAAATTACACGTGGATAGGCTAGAATTTGAGGAAAGGCTGTAGGCCCGGTAGGGCTGGTGTGCTAAAAAAGAAAAGAAAAGAGATTCAAGATAAAAAATAATCACATTAGCTCACTGGGTATATTGGCTGAAGTAGTCTTATTAGGACATTGAGTTATTTTGGTGGAGGTTCGAACCCCCGTATTTCATATTCTAAAATCTTAGGCAAAGCCAGGACCTAGACAGAACTATGAGCTGTTTTAATCGGATGCAGATTCATGCAGCGCTGCAGCGGTCTACAAGTTACCAGCACAACTTATACATCTGTGATTTCGGGAAGGTTTGTATATACTGTTGTGAAAAGAATCCTATTGATTTCATATGCCGAGCATACATAGGGAGGAACCTGGAGAAAGTTAAAAAGATAGGGGAGTCATCCGCGGAGAAAAAACCAAGGAAGTGACTATCTGTGATGGAGGCAGGCAACAATAGAGGGAATTGAGAAGGGCTGCATGTAATCCTGTGCTTTTGCTTTAGCTTTAGCGTTAGTGTTTGTTTTGTTTCGCCTTGCTTTTATCTCTGCACTTTTCCGCTACTTTATGCTTCAATCTTATGCTTCAGCCTTTCACTCGCTTTTACTATAAAGTGCAACAAAGATAAGGTCGTAGGAAGTGTTTGAACGATGCGGGGAAACCCGAAATAGAAATAGAAGAAAAAATTTTGCCTGTAATGCTTGGTAATGGCTGGATAAGCCGAAAACATGTAATTGCAGAATTACCTTTTTGAATATAAGACAATTTTTGCGCATAAGAGATAGCTATTTCGGTTCGGAGACTAGTATGTTCTGACTCCCAACTATTCTCAACTATTCTCAACTATTCTCAACTACTCTCAATCACTTTTAGTTGAATTCTACATGATATAGGGTAATATTTTCTAACCCTAACGATTGAGTTAATATATGCTAAAAATAGCAAATAGCAATGTTCTAGATTGTCCCAAGAATGTAGCTTTTTCGGCCCTCCTTGCACTTCCTCGGTGATAAGTCCGATTGATATCGAGACACCACAACTCGAATAAATGGCAAAATCACTACGTACGTATATGGTGGGTACGTATAAAAGATAACATGGACATCCACCCAAGAGACTGGGATAAAATGAGATAGATAACGCGATAGCAAGAATGTATTCAGAGAGCAGAAAAGGTGGTAGCATGCAAAATAATAGAATATCGGGTCAAACAGATACCAACTCAGAACGCAGAAATGTGTACACATGGCGGATAACCGTAAACTCAAGTACACGTAACACAACAAAGGAAATAGCAAGCAGATGATCACAAAAGCGTGAAAAAGGTTATGGACACGGGATGCATCAAGAACTAAAAGGTGGATGAGGCTAAAAGAAATAAGTGAGACCAAAAACAACAAACATAAGGAAGGCATGCGAGGGGGGGGATGAAGGAAAGGAGAGATGAACGGACGGATAATCAGAACAATGGAACAAGCAAAGTATAAGAAGCAAGATGACAAAGACTAAGTGTGGAACAGTGGAGCCCCAATCTCCGCGCACACGCCAAAGATAGCCAGGGCTAGACTCCACCAACCGGTTAACCAAGTACCCAAATCTACAAAAAGGTAAATGTAAAAGGTCGAAAGACTCAATGAGTAAAAGGTGGATGCAATAAGATACGGACAGAGGCCCAGCCCTGCACACCGTGATAGCGAGGGCTAGACCCACCAACCGGTAACTGACCACTATAAACTCAAACCATGTGCAAAGCGCATCAAAACCATGGATCAAACTAAGAGTAAAAGCGGGCGAATAAGATAATGGATGTAGAGGCTCACCACGCCAGACACCGTGATAGCGAGGCTAGACCCACCAACCGGTAACCGCTACCAATCGCAAAACTCAAAAGACATGGTATATGACACAGAAAGTACCGACAAAGTACATAAATATATAAGTATGGAAGGACGAGATCTCGATCGCCAACCAATCATCATTATAGAAGGAGGTATGGACACACCCAAGGAAACGAATAGATATTAAATATTGAGACCGAATAATTAATCTGAATTCCAATATTCAAAATTCAAAAATCGGGTTAACGGTGAAAAATTTCAAATAACAAACCGCTTGAGGTTACCATATATACCGATGAAGCCGAATACGCGTAATGTGCTGAAGATACCGGTTGTGGTGAGAGCACAAAGTAGGAATACAAATGCAGAAGCAGGTAACACGGCTCAAACCCATGGCGGAAAGCGCCAACCATAGCCGACTAAGAGAGCAGAGGCAAAGACGAACACCGCAAGAAGCCAACAAGATCTCAAGGATTTTCTAGCTCAAATAGACAAGCAGCTTGGAGACTAGGATACCCAACATGGATGCGCCAACACACTAGCTTTAATCGGCCAATCGAACAAGGTAGCCATTGCAAGCATGGACGAAGGATAGTAGGAGGGAAAAGACAAGCCAAGAAATGCAAACAAGAATGGACGAGATTGAGGAAGAGAAAACCAAGATCCCTAATAGGTTGGTTGAATTAGAAAAGGAAATGTTCAATTGAATGCATGGGAGTCATTTGATAAAATAAAACCGCATATTGTAGAATATGAGGAAATGTACTAGAATTAAGCATGACGTTAGGGCTCATAGGGATAGCAGAGAAACCTAACGAAGATACATATCAAGTGACTGCAGAGGTGATAGAGGTGGTCTTCAAAGAACACAGAGCATCATTGTCAAGGCAAAGGCGATCGTGACAATGGAGAGGGAGAGCAAGGCACATAAATTTAACACTGTGGATCGAAAGCCAAGTAGAGGGTATTATGATAGGATCCGCATTAAGAAACGGATCAAAGTACAGGAAACACCACCTAATGAATGCAAGGGCAAGGGCACAGAGATGGCCAAGGCCGAGAACTCAATCAGGCAGGTACAAAGGGGGTCAAAATGGCAAGGTATTCTTGCACAAAGAGAATACGAGAAATGATGTGAGCTGGACAGATCCGTGGTCGAAGTTCAGAGAAAGGGAGGTTGATGGATCGGGAGACGTAAATGGAGAAGGAGAATACCAACCCACGTGGGGTTCCAACACGTACACGGAAACATAGTGGAGACAATAATAGCCCCGGTATTATGAGTCAACACAAAGGGAAGAAAGAGGGGGGAAAGGGGCCGGGCGGTTGCCGAAAGCAAAGACGAAGCCGCGGAATATGATCCCGACCACCATGAAGACAAGAGGGAGACCAAGAAGAATGGGAACGGAGCAGAATACACCTGACACCTGTGAGGGAAACAACCGCGAGGGAAAAGACGCCAAGATATGGTAATCGAACTACACCCGGTATCCATGGGATGATGGGGAGAGGGTCGGAAGGGGCACACGGCTCGATGTAATATGTCCGGTGGAGACATGGGAGCACAATGTAAAAAGATTGCCGAGGAGGAAGGATACCAACTATTCACGGTTGAAGGACAAAACTTCAAAATTGAAAAGGAAGCGCCAGATTAGCCTCGCTATGTTAAAGATAATGTAGTAAAAAGTGCGGTATTTTGCAATCTGATGTCAATAAGAGATACATGGTTTTGAGTTTACGCTAGAAAACAAGATAGAATTAATTTTGATTTTAGCCTATTACCCACCAAGCAAAGGATAAGTCGGATTTGTTAGAACTGGGGAAACCATGATGAAATGGAAAGAACAGGGCCAATGATATTAATAGGGGACTTGAACGCTAGAACAGACAGTGGACAGTACGATCACCTAATATGGAGGACACAGCATGCATAATGGACAAGCAAGACAAGATCGTAAGAATGGGACAGAGAACAGAGGACGAGCGTAGGCCAATGCTAAGGGAGAGCTACTACTTGAGATATGCTCGACCACCGAGTCATTATAGCCAACGGGTACGTAAATGGGGCGGGTCGTGAAGTACACAAGCCGTAATGCACATGGGAAAAGTATAGTGGATCACGGATAATAAATGACAATTCAGCCAGAAATGATATCGATTCACGCCCTCGGACCGGGCCGGGTCGGCAAAAGAGAGAGCTACTGCACCCATACAGCCTAACACTTATGGGGGATGGATACACCCCGAAGGTATGCAACAAGAGACAGAGGAAATTAAGGGAAAATGAAAATACGCTTCAGAAAAGAAAATAGATGTATTTGTACAATACATTCGTGAAGAAATGGGAAAATGGAATTGGGGAGCACACAGAGCGCATTTAGAATGGAGACAGTTTAATGACATAACAAAGAAAAGTAAAGTGGAAGCATTTGGAAAGAGAAAAGAAAAAAGAGGAAAAGATGCGCTCAAAAGCCCTCGAAATGGGTATGATGACGAATGCGTAAAAACGTAAAAAGAAGGGTCGAGCATAAAGGGGAGGGAAACATACCAAACCGAGAAAAAAAGATATACCCTCAAAATGGCCGAGAGCAAAGAGGAACAGAATCTGACATAACACCAATGGGGCTGGCTAAACTCCTGAAAAAACAGCCCCGGAAATTCCTCGGAAAGGGCTCCAAAAGAAAGGACAGGGGAATCAAAAAATAGTAGTTCACAAGAGGAAATTGGGGACAGACATTTGGGAGAAATACTTGAGAAACTTTTATAAAAACAGGCATCCCCAAAGACCGATACCGTAACTACAAGGATGGACAAACTGTTTTTTTAATACACAGAAGTGATGTTGGCATTGAATAGAATGGCTAATAACAAAGCCCCGCACTCCATACTTCAAGCAACAAAGGAACTATTAAAGAGTGTAGATGCAATAATCTTAAAGCAAGTGATGATATTTTTAATGGTATCATACACACAATGACTACCATCCGTGGGCGATAACAGGTGATACCCCCTACACAAAGGGGGAGCGCACAGAACCGGAAATTACGTAACTATAATGGTGAGCCCCATTTTGCAAAATGGTTTGGAAAAGTTCTAGACAACAAGTCAAGAATTGGGCAGAGGGGGGGAATCGGAGAGCACAAGGACAAAGGGTGGTTTAGGGCGGATCACTCAACAAATGCATCACTTAGTGACACCTGCACATATCGACGTAACGTAATAGAAACCAAGGGAAGAAAATAATATGTCGCTTTGTGGATTTTAGGAAAGCTGCTTTGACACAAATTCCGAAAAAGCTAATACGCAGGCTTATAGATATGCGTGCACCAAAGGATATGGTGGGGGCAATTGCGAGATTATACTATAATGTGTACGCCGAAAATGGAAGAAGAAGGGAAAGCTTATAGATTGTGACACCTGGTCAAACAGGGTGCCCACTATCTCCCCACATTATTTGGGATATACAGATGCCCCGCAGGATTTTATAGCAAAACAGCAAGGGGACACAGACGCCCCTACCCTAGGGAATACTGTAAAGTACCCATCATGCTATATGCATGACTTGAGCATGATGGCTACAAAGAACAAAGGGATGCACAAAGTTACTTAAACTGCTAGAAAATTTCGAAAAGACAAAGGTTGACAGCTAATCTGGAAAAAAAAAAAACCAAAATAGTCTTTTTTTCGCAAAAGGTAAACATAAACCGCTCGATACTTGGGAACGTAACTAGAAGAATCAAATGTATCACGATATCCGGATATGACGCCGCATGGCACCTGAAAATGGGCTAAAGTGGCGCATTACAAGATTCCAAGCAAACATCGGAAGCTACTACAATATGAAAATTTCGCAACAAAAGCAGATAATAAACCGAAATTAAATGCTATTTGTTCAAGGTGAAGAGTTGCAACTACACAAATATATGGGGCGGTTTGGGGGCCGTGTCCGACGGGAGAAAAGTGGGAAAACAAGAAGGGATTTACGACAATGGCATAAGGTGAATTTAAACTGAGAAACTAATACACCACAAACAACTATAGTATATGAGACAGGCAAACCGATAGAAGTAAGGGGTATGGAAAGGACCATCGATATCTTATAAGGAACAATGCAAAGGGAAACCATGCAAGCTAGCAAAACATTGGCACGTGAGAATCGGCCGAAGCCCACATAATCGGTTGCAACGGTGGTTCAGTGGATGTAGCAATGTGGACGCAGGAAATTGGGGATGAACTTGAGCGATCTCATCACCGGCGGGGAATGGAAAGACGAGTGGGTCGACAAAGCCACGCGACATGGTCGCATAACCATACGCCCCAAGACAATGTGGCTTTGGACAGCTTTCAACCCGACAATGATAGGCACCGTGATATACCAGATGACACAATAGGAAAAGCCGTGAGAGACACTCTAGCTTAGATTCAGAATGGGAAGTCACGAAATGAGGATTGAAAAGGACAAAAGCGTGGGATAGAGAGAGAGGATCGAATATGCGTAATTTGTGACAAAGGGAAGTGGAAGATGAGAATCATATGCTAAATGATTGCCCTAAGATATGAAAGCATCGTGAATAAGTACGTAAATATAAGGTGGGGTCAGCCCGCATACATCATGATGACAAAATCGTAAAACAAGGAGGACCCGGCGACGAATACGGAAATGACGCACCGTGCACCGAAAGAACACAAAGAAAAGGGTTTCGCTATGAACGCCGTGAGAGGCGCAACATAAACACCCCCGAAAACGCTCACCAAAGCTGATTGATAACGACGCTACCGGGTACTAACGCCATGAAGCCGATCCAAAAAGCCGGGTGCCAGATAATAGAGAAAAGTCAAGCCTTCTAAAAGGCTACATTGTAAATCAGCATGATGTGCTAGTAGCACCCGTAAGGGAGCTCGCCCATGCTACATAAGTCCACGGGCCTCAGGGTACAAGGGACAATAATGTATCTATCTATCTATCTATCTATCTATCTATCTATCTATCTATCTATTCTCTCAAAACCTTAGGCGAACTCGTATTTCATATTTCAAAATCATAGGCGCGTCCAATGATAAATGACTATAAGCAAAACGAGAGGTGCCCAGAGGCCCCACCATACGATATGGGCCGTAGGATCGACGAATCCGGCGAGTGTGGTAGTCCAGGGTGCACCTCGTTTAGATGCAATGAGTTCCCTATAAAAATGCTCTCGGTTGTCTTACTTATCTAACGATTTTCACATGTCCAAACTTTATGTGTGTTGTGTCGTGCGCGTGCCGTGACCATTCTTTGTCCATTCCACTCTGATCCTCGCGAGGGCACGTTCAGAGGCATGGTGTACCACTAACGTGGATGGCTCCTCGCTCAGGTGTCCCGACCCGGATGGGTGAGGACACACCGAAAGGACGTATGTCTATAAGGTGGGGGAGTAAGATCATATCCAGGAGAAAACTGCGGCTATACATATATATTGTGTCGTGGCAGCTTTTCACATGCCCAAACTTTATGCCCAAACATGTGTGTTGTGTCATGGCTGATTTATGTCAATGGACAAACATTTGATCGGAAAGCATTGTAAGGAAGGAAGGAAGGAAGGAAGGTATTTTTATCGTCCACGGAGACCAATCGGTCTATGGGACCCAATACAAAAGCGCAAAGAAGTTTGATTACACCCCGATTAAAAACCCCACCGGCGGTTTTCAGGAAAACCGTAGGCAAAGAATCAGCCTGGCCGATAAACTATTCCAATATATGAAATGTAAAAATACACAAATATATACACTCATGTATCGCATCTATAGTGCCCGACAATGAGCAAGCAGCCAGGGGCAAAAAGGTGGGCTCGCAGATCCAAGACTTTAATGTACGCACCCTAGAGCACGACCGACGCAGTGTTCATCGCCGAAATGTAGGGGCAAGTCCGCCGCACTAAGGAACGATCCGGCCCGACCGACCAATCTTGGGCAACTCGAAAGTGTGAGACTCATCCTCAATGGCACCCGCTTGACAAAGACCGACAGAGCTCGCCCGGCGGGGCTTCCCAATCCACCGCCTGGCCTCGATGCAGAGATGGTGGGCGCTCGTATGAATGGAGGCAATGAGTCTCAAGCGCTTTTTAGGGCAAAATGGAACCGGGAGGTAGAGCCATGGGCCCCGCCCACGCGGGTTGATGTGCTCCTTGTAATGGGCCGCTTTGACCCGCCTCTAGAGCCGGTCCCTGAGCTTGCCAAGGAAGCAAGCATCCGTATTCCCCGCAGTCGTGGACGACGGCCTACCGGGTCCACCTGCCGCGACATCGCTCCATCTCCGGCGAACCACCGATCTCTCTTACCCTCCAATAGGCTCCGAGCCAAGGGCCCATTGCCACAAGCCCGGTCAAAAGGGAGCCGAAAGCATCACCCATATTAACCACTTTCAAAAATAGACGATGTGTCTATCAAGGGCTGCCCGCTGAAGTGGCAAGAATCCAGCTTCACTTGGAATCCGATAGGGGACCGAAGGTTTCACCCCAAGTGCGCCTGCGGTTAAAATGCCTTCGCACTCGCTCCAAGTCATTCCGGTGTCGCCAAAGAGACGAATCGCCCCAAACCCCGACCCCTGGCATGTATGATAGGCTCAACCATGGAATAAAAATAATGGCTAAGATTAGCCAAATGGCTATTTTGTAGCAGTTTGCCAAGAAAAAATACTAAAGTAAATGGAAAAAAAAATGCCCAAAAAAGAAAATTTTAGCCCAATTTTTGTCACCCAAGTGAGTTTTTAGGTTGAATAGCCAAACCTTTACCTCCGCATATATCCATCAGGACATCGATTAGCTAAACCTAAGATAGAGTGGGCTTGGAAAAATGGATAGATTAGCCCGAAATTCAACACCAATATATGTACTAACTTTAAGAAATTTCAAATAGGGTTTATATTTTTCTTTTTTTTTCCACTTTCTTTCTTGTTCCAAGTACAAAGTTGAAGCATTAGAGGAAAAAGAACAAAGTAGTCCCTTTTTTTTAGGTTTTTGAACATGTTCATATATGTTTGTGTCTTGATTTATGTATTTACAATAAACTCAATGTCTTTGCCAAAATGCTTGATAGCGTGATGGCTAATATTTGCCTTTCCATTTTCTGAAAGTTTAGCCAAAAGCAAAAAATTGTGATGGAGAAAACCATTTAGTTTAGCCAAGTGTTAGAAACTTCTAGCCCCAATTTGAAGGTAGTTTAGCTAAACCTATTCTGGCTACACTAAATTATAGGAGTAGTAATTTATTCCATGCGGCTCAACCAGCACCCAAAACAGATGTGCCTGATGGCCCCAATCATAGAGCTCTGCCTGGTGATCTATTCCTCGCGATGGCATAAAGCTGCTTCCAGCCCGCTATCACCCGGGCAGTTTGATGGACGCCTCCCAACAGAGCGCAGGAGGGGAACTCCACCCTAGGTACTTGTAGGTGGGCGGACCTCCACAGCTCGCCGTCCCTCGGATATGTGAGTGCAGGAGGCCCGGGGTGGCGGAGGAGGATAAGAACCACCGGGTCTTGGGCCGATTCACACGCATGTCAGAGAAAGCCCGGGCATCGTGTCTAGGGCATCCGCATGAGACCGCATAGCTTCTCGGGTGTTGGCCGGAAGGTCAACATCGTCCGCATAGATGAGCCGGGCGGATGACCCGTGCAAAAAGCCGATGCCATCCCCTCATGCTCAGTAGCCGTGGCTCTAACCGGTCAATGTAGAGGCCAAAAGTGTTGGTGAGAGGGGCAGCCCCGCGGACCCGATACTACCGGTGAATGCTTGGCCCTTTGGTCGCATCCCGCCAAAATAACTCTCATACATTGTGATATGGCATTCTCGCACGTGCGCAAATGAAGCCCCATTGACGTAGTGTAGTCCATGCTTTTCCCGGGACCGTGACGAAAGCCTTCGGGTTCACAAAGCAACAATACAAGTCCCGCCGATGGTTTCGGGCGGTTTTCAATCGCCCGCAGTGTAAAGATATGGTCAATCGCTGAGTGGCGGGTCTAAAGCCTGCTTGTGTGAGGGCTCGCGACATCTGGCCGCCTCGCCTCGGGTCAATCGCTGCCGAGAATGTCACCCAATAGTTTGGCAAATACCGAATCGACCATGATCATCCCAGAATTGGTCGGACAAAGGGGTCGCCCGCCTTGTGAATGGGGACAACCCCGCTTGTGGTCCATTGTCGGGGAAACCTTCCCGCAATGCTCGCTGAAATTGTAGTGAGGATCGCGACCGGGCCGCCCCGCCCATTTGAGTAACTCGCCCGCATACCGCCGAGGTCACCGCCCCCATTAGCCACCGCTTCGTGCCCTCCACAACATCCTCCTCCTCAAGCAAAACCAATGGGGGGCCATCCCGTGGGGGGTATGGGCATACGCGCCCCCCGTGGGTCATAGAACTACCGCAAGTACCTTCCCACCGCCTCGGGTGTGATGTCCCTGTAGGCTGGGCTGACTTCAAAGCACTCGCTACCAAAAGGTTCGAGGATGAGGTCCAACAGCCAACATCTCCCCGGGTGCTGGCGGTACCGCGTACCGTCTCCTTCGATGGGCACGAGCATCGTGGTGGCCTCGGTACCGATACTGGATCCGGACCGACTCGAGCCGGGCGCCATTCTTTACACGCCGCATACCGCCACGCCGCGAAAATGTGTTGCCGCCCCCGAGCTGCTACGGGGAAGGAGGGGGAGGGGAGTCTCCCAAAACACCTGTCCCGCCAGATCCCGTAATAGCTCACCAACCGGTTCTGGCTCGGCCGCTTCTAGTGTGGGGGTTCAGAGAATTGCCGGGTGGCGCCTACGAGCATCTACAGAGTCCTCTCGCCGCGCCATAATCCAACCGAACCGAGGATGCATGAAGGGGTGGCATAGTAGGGGTTCCGCGGCTTGCTGCCATGTCCAAATAAAGTGGAGGTGATCCGAGTCGATTCTCCTCATCCCTACCGCCGTCGGTGCCCACCCTAAACGACCGATGAGATGTATATCTTATGCGCCAACCACGAAAGCACACATAGTCTACCACACTAGACCCTCCCCTCATTGTCCCGTCTCAGAGGTGCACTTGTGAGAAGCGGCCACCGTGGATGTGCCATTGCAAATTATCAAGTCAAAAATACCGCATAGCAGAGCAACGTCGCCAAAGCGAGTGACCCGGCCGGCCATCCGATCCTCGCGGGCTGTGTTGCCTCTGCGGACGTGAGCCGCAGGACATCGCGCCGGGTCGCTTCATGGGCTGCTCTATCACGTCCGCATTGAAATCCCAAGAAGGATGACCCTACCCAATCGCTTTGTGCCCGTGATATCATCATATAGATCGACATAAGGGTCCATCCTATCCGCATCGGAGTGGCTCGCGATAGGAAGGTGCTCTCTCGCATGAGGGAAATAACAGCGCCGTAAAAAGAGGGTTGCCACTGGTATTATGCACATGAACCCACAAGTACCGCCTTCCTGAGGGTAATCGAATGTGCCAAGGTTGTCCTGCAGAGTAGCAAGCAACCCTAACATGACCCCTTTGTCCCGTGCATGTGTATTGAAGACCGAGAAATGTTGGTAACCCTACGGACAGCCTGCTGGCGTCTGCATGCTCCCATGTTCCATGAGAAAGATGAGATCCATATCGGCCGCCCACGGAGTTGAGATCCTGCCCCCTTTCGCCAAGGGAAGCCTCGACAATTCCATGAGACCACCCTAAGCACAATTCCTATTTGTCGGGCAGAAGAAGCTTGCGCGCAGCCTGTCGAAAGGGGAGGGACGGGAAGCGAGGGCCGAGTGAGAAGTAGATGGAGCGGGCAAAAGATGTGGCCGAGGGCGGGTCGTGGAGGGAGCAGGAGTAGGAGCGGGAGAAGGGGGACTGTGGTAGGAGAAGGGCTACGGGCTACATTCAGTCGCGATTGGGCCGCGGGTCCAGCAGCTAGGGAAGCAAAATGGGCGGAAAATGTGCATCCTGCCCCAACCAATCTCGCTGCGACCCCCCTTGGTGTCGGGATGCCTCCGACCCCGACAAGCTCCTATCTGGCGGCCTCTGTTGCGCGGGTGGTGTGAGGTCCCTTCCGGCCCCACGCATAGGGGATCGCCCCTTCAAAGCATCTTGCCCCGGCGAATATGGCATCACGCGACTCTGGCGATCCGCGAACCGCTAATATGACAATGCGGGGTTTACGACCCCGCGCCGAGCCCCATGGCGAAGCCGCTTTCGAAAATGTGAATCCGGTCCAGGGGAATGTCATCCGTCGAGAATGTGTGTTCGATGTTATGGGCGAATTCCTCCTCTTCTCCGCATGCCTCGGACTACCGCATTATGGCCTCCGTCCGTCTTTGCTGGAGTTACTGCGCCTGCTTGGTCAAAAGGTGGGCGAGGGCCTGGCCTTGGCTGGTGGTGGTGGTGGCCGGGATGGCGTGGGGTGGCTTGAGTCGCGCGGGCAGCGGTCGTGGTCCGCTTGGCGTGCCGCATACCTTGGGGGCTGGGGTAGCGGTTCAGCCGCCCCTCGCCTGCGCAAAGTCGAGAGCTCAGGCTCTTGCGGGGCACAACTGGCCATCCATCTCTCATGACCGGCCGCAGCGGTGACTATGAACCCTGGATAGGGAGACCCTGGCCCTGTCTATGGATGGCTGCCCGCAACCCCTGGAGCTCCAGACTCTGGCTCTGAGTAGCGAGGGCGTGCTCGAGCCCCAGCACACGGGCGTCCAGAGCTGGGCTTGCTGCTCCGATCGTACTCTGAAGAACCCGGCCGGTTCCGCCCGTCGCAAGAGCTGCCAAGGCCCCCGCGCGCCATGGTGGTGGCTTCCTCAACCTCTGACTGAAGCCGAGACACGGTGACCATCGTCTCGTTCATTGCCCGCTCCCTCTCCTGTGTCATGGTGTCCAGAGTGATGAACACAGAGTCTAGGTGGGCCCGCATGTCAGCGAGCTCCTTCCTGGCCTGTTGCCGTTCGAACCCAGGCCAAGAGTATCATTATTTCCTTTGGCTTCGATCTTGATGAATTTAAAAGTACTTTGAAAGTGAAGATACAAGATGCATCATGGAGATGTCATTCCAAACGCTATTTCTAGATGGAGGCATAAAAGAATTATTAAACTATTTCCCATCCAACTGAAAGTTGAGATCATTTCCAAGATGAATTTATTCGTGTTCACAACAATAATAACATTGGAAAACTGCCAATCTACACTGATATGGAATTTCAATATAAAAGCCAGCAATTCCATTTCTGACAAAACAACAGCAGAATAGACTCTTGGGTTCACATTTTTTGGGCTCTGCACGTTGCACTAGGCCACATTATCTGTTTAGCGCCAAGTAATTATCATAGAGACAAAGTATTCCAAATATTCCGTTAAGAAAATTAATGGCTTATATTTCCATCAATGTTCTTACTGGAGCAGTTATATTGATTAATGTATGTGGCAATGAAGCTATGTGCATAAGGAGGGTCTTAAAATTCTCTTGTCAAATCATTGTGGCCAGCATGCCTAAAGTGGTTAAGTTTAATAACCACAATTACAATGATATGATCAAGACAGCCTCTAGTTATGGCAGCCTGCCAATTTTTTACAATCATCTAAGATGCAACATAGAAAGTATCAACAGGGATTTTCCAAGGATATGCATATACCAGGTTTAAAATCCTGCTTCGTTCATCCTCTCTTTCAGCCAAATGGCCCTTTGTAAGAGGCAGTGCATCACCAACCTTCTCTTCCTTTTTGTTTAATATAGACTAAACTAACTTGTTTGATATAGACTGTACATAAATGTACCGAAACTAACCTATGTTCTTGCAGCCTGCTATGCCTTGGAGGTAATTGACACCTAGAAAGCATGTCCAGGTGGATAATTCCTTTTCAAGAAGCAAGAAACTAGAAAGGGAAATAGATTACCTGCACGCAATCCCTTCACGGACCAAATGTTACATCAGGTCATGTACAGCTACATTTTAAAAAATGATAAGATGTAATGCCTTGCCATCTTCATACTTTAAGCACTACAACAACTTGCCATCTTCATAATGATGAATGCCACAAGAGGTAAAGTACCACATATGCAGAAATTGGAAAGTGCCTGCTCAACATGTTATAAATACAGAGGACTTAGGTCAAGAAGTGGCTTACCTTGAAAATATTTTCGCCAGTCCGATGGTATGAGAACTAACAATATTGACAGCAGTTGATATTCCAGCTACTATCGCAGCAATTATGACAACATCCCTTGCTTCAGGATGTTTTTGATTGCACATCATTTCTAAAAACTTTTTTTTTTGAGGGTCCTAATAAAAATAGGCCTTTCACTTATAGCCACACTTCTGTGAGAGAGCTTCTGTGTAAATGTCTTTAAGCCCTTGATAAATTCCAGATTGTGATCATACTTCTTGGCAAATCCAATTCCTAGATCTGCAACAATCTGCCAAGATGATATTCCCGTTAACTCTGCTGTCTATATTCGTGCACAGAGTACATGTGCTACTCCTTGAACAACATCAATATACTGCATTGTGTTCAAACAAGTCATGTCAGATCTAATTGTGAACAAGTGGCCTGCTTGCATCTCTTCTAATTCTGGTAGAGTTATCAACTCTTGCAGGCCAAAGGTTAGAAATTGCCTATGGTCACACATAAGCTGCAGGTTAACTTGTTTTTCCATGTATTAAGATTATGTATTGTATGGTTGTCCATGGGCCTTATTTGCTTTTCTGGGTATTGTGTGTTTCTTGATAAAATCCCATATGTTGCATTCTCTAACGGAAGATGAGTCGCACTATACAAACTCTGTAAAGTTCAGAAACTTGATGATAATAAAAGATGGCTAGGATCTATGTTCCATGACTGTAGCTCTCCTCCACATGCTTATAAAGGGCCTTTCAAGCATGAATTACTGAATGGGACATATTATACATTCATTATACCAGAAAAGCAAGCGAAATTTTTGAGAGGCAAGTTAAGTTGCTAATAACAGGCATGGCGGATTAAAATAGAACTGAATTTACGCATAACACAACCATCATGACAGACTACTCAGAAAAATTGCAGGCTTAGAGAGGCATGGCGGATAAAACTAAATATATATGTATAATGCATATGCAGCCATCATGGCAGACTACTCTCAGAAAAAATGCAGGCTTAGAGATATGCACCTTGGTCTCGAACCGCTGATATAAAAGCTCCAGACTCTTATTACACGCTTCAAAACTTCAGGAATTGAAACATCATCAAATCACCGGCATATAGATAATGGTAAATGATAGTATAGGACAAAACATCTGATCAAATAGTGGTGTAGAGATACTCACATTTGGGTATTTTCCAAACATTTGGGTATTAGAGATGTGTATTCACTTCCCAAGGAATTCGCTGCGCAATAATAAGTGATCAAGGAGCATTCCGTGTTTTTACATCTACTCGAACTTTATAATGTTTCTTAAGAATTTCATGCATCTGTGCAGAAAGGGAAAAGGGAATCAGCTTACTAGTGACATTGTAATTAGATCGCGAGTTTAACTGACAAGATTTATTTAGTACCCAGGTATCATTATTGCGGCCAGCACCCAGATGTCATTATTGTAGCCACTCCATCGGATGAAGGAGTTTGATATATGAGAGCTGAATTTGACAGAAACTGCTACTAATTCAAGGGGGAAAGTGCGTCTTTGAAAACTGTATGCCTTCTTGATTCTTATATATATGCCACTGCAATCTATTGTTGACTTTCTTGGACTTTCTTCTCACAGATCTTTAGCAAATGTCCTTTTTGGTATTATATTCAACTTACTTGAAGTTGGATGGACTATGCTCTCATTGGGTCCAAATAAAAGCAAATGTTGAGGATCCGATGCTCTCGTAAGTAGCGGATTTTTATAAATGCATCAGCCTTTGTCTTTAGATGACCGTACGATTTGTCACTTCAGATGCGGTATCTGCAAAGAATGCTAGAGACTTCCAAAATGATTTACCTTTGCGAAAGCCTATACTTCTCTGACTTTGTATTTTCTTTAGCACATATATATACCAAATACTGGAACTGTCAGGGGTAACATTTAAATGTCCCATCCGTATTAGACTTCAAGAATACTACCATTTGTGCATGAATGTGTAGATCAATGATTAACTTTCTCAAGCTCATCAAGAATAATATTAACACTAGACCTGTCCCATGATGGACCATTAAAGGGCATTTTGAAGGTTCACAAAAAAAATCATATAAAATCAAGAACGCAAAAACTAGCCAAACCCTTTCTAGGAATTCATATATGGTAGTCATGCTTCACGTAAAAAATACACAAAAATGTATCCGCTCCCATTCTTGTGAGTTATGCTCTAGCAAACCCAAGGGGGTCAAGTACCAAAAGCTTCATGTTCACACAAAGTAAAACTGCCTTGATGAAAAGATTTTTTTGATTTTTTTGGTTATAATGTTATTTTTCTACACGAGATATAGAGCAAGGCACAAAAAACCACATCTCAATTGGAACTGTGTGAAGGAAGATAGAGCAATTCAAACATGACAGGGTCAAAACTGTCTTCTGCCTTTTGGGAACCAGTACTGGTTCCCAGAAAGCAGTTGTGATATAAAAACAACAACTTTGAGAAGGAAATTAATTTTAAGTTCAAATTTGGCATATAAGTAGTTCACGAGATCCTCCATCCTAGAAAAATGTTTGTTGAGTTCGAATTTGATGTTTTGACTTTTATTTCTATTTTCAATTTTAGGGAATCTATACAAATGGATAACATTGCTATATATGACTCTAGGTTGTCCTCCAAAAAATCACATTATGAAAGCTTATAAAGATGTGAAACCAATGCAAAAACAAACTTGTAAAAAGAGCAAAAGACGTGGTAAAAAAAAATCAAAAACGATATCTGTACCTGTCCATTACTGGTCCATAGTTCATTTAAAAATTGATAATATCCTTATGTTAGTCCATTTCAAGTTGAATTTTGGGATACGAGTAGCTCTTGGACCACTTTGTTCACAAAAAATATTTGTTGTTCATTATCTTGAGGTTCGTACTAGAATAGATAACATCAATTATATTATATCTTCCATGTTTATTATAGATTTGTGCTATAAGGTGTGACTTTACAAAATCACATCCTCAAAATATCTCATGTCAAGAAACCAATGCAAAAAGAACTAAGGAAAAATATGAAAAACATTTACTATAAAAAATAA
The DNA here is from genome assembly GCA_021234155.1 of Isoetes taiwanensis. Lineage (NCBI taxonomy): Eukaryota > Viridiplantae > Streptophyta > Lycopodiopsida > Isoetales > Isoetaceae > Isoetes > Isoetes taiwanensis. Next base: position 19,456,600 of record JAJEKV010000018.1, read on the forward strand.
AGATAGACTGCTACTTGCAGTCCAGTTGCAGACCATCATTGGTCCAAATGACTGAAAGTTTGAAAATCATTAATGGTGCCATCTTAATCAATTTTGATCTCAACTTTCAGATATAGTTTACTTGTATGATTCTCTATAGGATAAAATTAATTGATCAGGTTAGCTTGCATAATTTAAGGGTAAGGTTGAAGCACAAAAAATTGAGAATTTATAAGGTATTTATGACCAATTGAACCTACATGGACTTTCATTTACACCTTTCAAAAATCATGTGATAGAAGCTAAAAAGTCATAGTATCATTCTCTGGGGAAAAATGGATAAGGTTAGTGAGAGATATATGCTCTATACAATTAGTCTCGTGGACCATAAATGGTGATGTGTGCTTATATAAATTAAAACCTTTGAAATAACATGTTACTTTAACATGCAACTAGAGATTTCTATTGCCAAGAAACATTTGCATCCATAAAAAATATAATATGCATGAAAGATAACTTACATGTAATATTATTCTACTTGGATGACAATGCTTTATAGCAGTAACACAGATATGAAGTTTATGCTAGTAAGAAATAAGCAGATTTCATGGTATTTTTTTCAATAAGACCATACAACCTATATAAGAGATGTCTATATATGTCATTTCTCACATTTTGAACTATTTTAAAGGCATATTTAGGGAAAAATAGTGTCTTTTTCTATGAACCAAAGAAGTATATATGAAATGTTATGTGGACTATTTATATTATGGCATGGCTAAATTTCACAACATCCACTTGAATTCATCAATAAACATCACTAACTTAATCATTGTGTGGTTTTGGACCTATAATTATGGAGTTGACCCAACTTTTTATGCTCTAATGTGTTAATCCGGTTGTTGTACATCATGTTTGAATTCCAAACATTGCATGGTTACACCTTAGTTACACTATATGTAAGTTGATAAAAGTTATGTTCTATGTAGATATAAATAGAACGCATCATTTATTACACACATGGCATTATGTATGGTTGTTATTGGAACATTTTAACATATATTTTTGTCCAGAATTCTGTATAGTAGATTCTTTTAGTAGATATTGAGGTTAACATGACTTATGAACACTCAAAAAAATCATAAAACTATAGGTCATATAGTTAGCAACTCATGGCCACAAGAATTAAATCAAAACTTGTTATAATGAGAGAGTAACAATTCTTGAACCTCAAGCAGCTTTTTTTACCAAAATAGGGTTTGGCGGCTTCCACCAATGTCAGATGATAGCAAGAAAACGTGGGAACATAAAACTCAATGTGTTCTATGATAAACAGGCAAATACCTCCAACTTTAGCAAGGTTTAGGTCACTTTATGCTAGAAAGATTGAAGAAGGCAGTTCTGGACTGGTGCAGAAACTGCCAAATTCTCCAATGTTTGAGCAATCACCACAAGGTATAGGTGAGCCCATTGGTCTTGAAATTCTCAGGGGTCATTAAGAAATAAGTGAAGACTCAAATGATGGTGGTATATTGTAAAATTGAAATTTCTTTCGTGAGTTACATGAGTTTAAGTGGCAGAGGTCATAAGGGCCAGTTCTGGTCCATGGATCAGGAATGGTCCCAGGGACAGGTCTAGTGTTAACAAAGGGCGCAAGCATAAATGGTCTTTAAACTGGGGATGTGGAATCTGGAGGGACGGAAAATATTTCTGTTCCTAAGTGCCTTAAGTCTCTGCATGTGACTTATAGGGTATCTGATTGGAACTGGCAAGCTATATTATGGCCTAATACTGCACGAACTGATTGCTCCTCAGATATTTTTTTAGGTATTTTTAATATTAGTTTCAATCTAACATAGAGTGCAAAAAACCTTAAACCTTATCTTTATCTGATGATTAAGTCCACAACTAAGACAGGTGACGCTCTGCTTTAACGTTGTGAAGAGCAGATATTTGAACACAGGCCCATGCTTCTCTGATGTGACGGTGGTTTACTTGAAAAGCTTTTCGCCAATCCGGTGGCAAGGGCTATCATTCAAAGAAGAACCAACCACCTCCAGGAAACAGAATAACATTTATGCTTACAAATTTCTGTGCATGCCCAGACCGGCCCAGACATCGATAGAGTTCACACAAAGAGATGGATCCTCAAGCTAACATCAGCTTCCGGGCAAAGGCGGCGATCTGAGGCAGTGATCTGATTCAATTGTTCCCATGGCCGGAACAGAAGCTTATCTTCTTCCAAAGCCGCATAAGAAATTGAGGATGTTGTTGGAGCCACATATCGGAGTGAATATAAGCCGGTGTAGAAACAAAGGACAAAGGAGATAAAGAATTACCTGGAATTTTTAGAATATTCTTGACCGTTGGATTGCTAAATATGAAATCCGACGATTGCTAATTATTTTGGCTTATGTGGCATGACACGTGGACACTCTAGAATTGCAGCAAAAGTTGCACTTGGGGTTAGGCAACCCTGCTAAAAAAAAAGAAAACCTCTCCCCAAAGCCTAGTTTCTAGATTATAGTGACGTGGACTATTATAGCGCCTTTCCGATGGTGACGTGTAGCTTGGGTCGCCTTTCTCTCGCGCCTCCGTCCCCAATGCACAGGTGCAATTCAGACCTTCCATTTCTAGTTTAGAGGTTTTTGCATGCAGTGAAGATTCGTCATGGAGGCCATTTAAATTTATGATGGAGAAAAAGGAATGCAGGATTATGAGAAAAATGTCGCAGTGCCCTTCTTCTTCTATGCCAAATTGACTTCACTAAATGCTTCAAAAATGGCCGCAACCATGTATTTTTTTTCGTCATGGAAGATGGAAATTCTATTGTTGTTGTTGAAGTACAATTGCTTGTGGTTGATACAGACAACCTTGCAACAGGTGATACAGAAGACCATACGACAACTACATATTCAAGCCCCTCGAACAGTGTAACACTCAGCTCTTCCAGCCCCCTCACTGGAAATTCCAGCCCAATGAAAAGCCCAAGGAGCCTTGATAACATGTCTCAAGGTTCAAAACAATGTAAAGCATCTGGTAATGGCTGTGAAGGGCCTCTTTCAACACAGTCCAAAGGCCATGATGGGAGTGTTTCGCCTTTGGGGACTAAAGCAGGTAGAACAGGTTCACCCATGTCTCCTTGGAGGTCGGTTCCCAATAGAGACAAGGAGTCTCTCATGGAAGAAATTGACCATCTCAAAACTTCAGTAGATGTGGGGAACAATTACTTATCTTTGGAGAAGAGGCATATGGATCTCCTACTGTCACAAAATAGGTAATCTAATAATAGACCATTATCTTGCAAATCAGGCTCCTTTACTTAAATTCCTCACCTTATTTATTGTGTTTCAGGAAGTTGTCTACCACTCTGGAGGAGTTGGAGGTCCAGGGCAATAAACTAGCTCCAAGAACAGGACATATGACAATTTTAAGTTCTTTGGTGAATGGTTAGGATTTTCTTTCATTGCCCTTCTGGACAACAAAAAGCACAATAAGAGTAGTCTTGTCATGAATCTACTAGCATAACTAGCATAAACGTAAAAAATATGCATTAGCTAATAAAAGAATCAGATCATTTGTCCATCTTTTCATATAATATGTTTATCAGTTGCCAAGTCAAAGATAGAAGAGCTAAGGTCAGCCTCTCAAGAACGTCAAGGGGAACTTTTGGATTTACGCAGGAACATGCGTCTAACTGGCAACAGAGTACGTTTTTTTTTGCTTTTACCTAGAAAACAGACTTGGATCTCTATTTGACAACATATGGCAACAATGCAGGAGCTTGAAGCCGAAAGAAATGTGCTTGTTGATGAAATAGCAAGGCTTCACGAGCTCATTAGACGGTTGAAGGACGAAGAAAATTTACTTATGGAGAAGAATAAAGAAATTCCATCTCTGAAGGATAGGAATTCAAGGATGGAGATAGCTATTATGCGTCTTGAGAAATTTATCAGAGTAGGATATACTTCCTAAATAAACTTCAGATTCAGAATCATGGGTGCACTTTAATAACCATCATGGCTAAACTATGGTATCGCAATGCTCCCGGGCATACATGCCATTCATTATAGTAAAATGTGGTGTTATATAGCTAGATAATCATTCTTCATATGAGATGCTTATAACTCACAGTTGTTATAGACGTCAGAGAAGGATGTTGCCAAAACAGAACAAGCAATTGGAGTTTACCGCCAGAAGGCCCAGGAGAATGTCCTTAAAGCGAAAGAAGAAGGAGAAAGGTGCAAAAAGATGGAAGAAGAGGACTCTCGGTGGATGGATCAGGTTAATAAGGCTGAGAAGGAAAGGCTGAAAATTGAAAAGAAGGTGAACTGGCTCACCCAAGCATCCAAGAGGATACAGAGGGAACTGGGCGAGGCACTAAGCAAGAAAGGGGACTCCTCAAGGAGCGAGGCACTAAAGAAAGCCGAGACTCCTCAAGGGGAGCTCAATACAAGAAAGCCAGGTTTCAAGTTGAATTTGGATCAGTTAGATCGTGAAAAAATAGAGGAAAGCATGCCAGCACAAAGAGAAGATGCAGACCTTGCAAAGAAACTTAAACAAGAAAAAGAAGAAAAAAGAAAGCAAGATTCTTTGAGAGCAAAGCAGAAGCAGGAGACTGCAATGAAAGCGAAGGAGGAATCTGTGCTAAAGGCGGCTAGAGGCTGCAAGGAGGGCACAAAAGAGCAAGAGGATGCTGAGAGAGCAAAAAGGAGGCCAGGCTGAAGGCAGAACAAAAACAGGAGAGAATACGGCGGGAGCGAGAAGCTTTAATTATAAAACAGCGGGAGGGTACTCTGACAGAGGAGGAAGCAGCAGCATTGAAAGCAGTGCAGGAGCAAGCAGCTTTGATTGCAAAGCAACAAGCAGGGACTTTGACAGAGGAGGATGAGACTAAATTGAGAGCAATGCTTATTGCAAAGCAGCAAGCGATTGCTTTGACAGAGGATGAGGCAGCTACATTGAGAGCAATGCTGATTGCAAAGCAACTTCATGGTGATTTGATCGGAGGAAGAAGCAGCAACATTGAGAGTACGCTAATTGCAAAGCAACAGGTGGGTTCTTTGACAGAGGAGGAAGCAGCTACATTAAGAGCGATGTTGATAGCCAAGCAGCAAATGGGTGCTTTATCAGAGGAAGAGGCAGCTATATTACAAAGAATGTTGATTGCAAAGCAACAAGATGGATCTCTGACAGAGGAAGAGGCAGCTACATTGAGAGCTATGCTAATTGCAAAACAGCTTAATGGGTACTTTAACAGAAAAATGAGGCGGTATACTAAAAGCTATGCTGATTGGCGGCTAAAAAGGTGGTGCGTTGACAGAGGATGAGGCAGCTACATTGAGAGAAATGTTGATGGCAAAAACAACAAGGAGCTTTGACACAGAGGAGGAGGAAGCTTCATTGATAGCAATGTTGATTGCAAAGCAAAAAGATGGTACGATGACCATGGAAGAAGAAGCTACGTTGAGAACCATGTTGATTTCGAAAAAGCAAGTGAGGACTTTGACAGATGATGAGGCAGCTATATTGAGAGCAATGTTGCTTAAGAGGCAGCAAGAGGGTGCTTTGACGAAGGAGGAAGCTGATCTATTGACAGCAATGCTGATTGCCAAGCAACTATTAGGTGCTTTAATGGATAATGAGACAGCTGCATTGAGAGCATTACTGACTGCAAAGAAGCGAGAGAGAGCTCTGACAAAGGAGGAAGAAATTATATTGACAGCAATGCTCATTGCAAAGCATAAGGAGGGCAACTTGACAGATGAGGAAGCATCTGCATTAAGAGGAATTCTTATTGCAAAGCAGAAAGCTGGTACATTGACGGAGGCAGAGGCTGATGCTTTGACAGCAATGCTAATTAAAAGCCAGCGAAAGGGTGATTTAACAAAGGAGGAAAAAGATGCATTGGCAGCAATGCTGATTGCTAAACAACAATCAAGAGCTCTGACAGAGGAAGAGGCGGCTGCATTGAGAGCATTGCTGGTCGCTAGGCATCAGGCAGGTGATTTGGCGGAGAAGGAAGAAGCGACATTGCTTGCAATGCTGATCAAAAAGCGGAAAGAGGGTGCCTTGACAAAGGAGGAAGCAGTGGCGTTGGATGCAATATTGATTAAAAAGAAGAAATTGGGCACCTTGACGGAGGAGGAGGCAACCACATTGAGAGCTATATTGATAAAAAAGCATCAAGAGGGCACTTTGACAGAGGCCGAGGCAGCTGCACTGAGGTCAATGCTCATTAAAAATCAACAAGAAGGCACTTTGACAGAGGAGGAAGCAGCTGTTTTGGAGGCAATGCTGATAAGAAAGCAGCAACAGGGTGTTTTGACAGAGGAAGAGGCTGCTGCCTTGAAAGCAATGCTGCTTAGGAAGCAGCAAGATGGAGCATTGACAGCAGAAGAGGAAACTGCATTGAGAGCAATCCAGGAAACAAAGGATTTAAGAGCAAGTGCTTTGGAGGCAAGGCAACAAGAGGAGGACGAGCAAGAACACAAGAGGCAAGAAATAGAACGTAAGAGACAAGAAGAGGAACAAAGGAAGGAGGAGGAGGAGAAGCAGAAAAAGAAGAGATTATCAGAGAGGAAGTCACTTGCAGGCAAGAAGGCAAATATTGCTGATACTTCAGCAAGTGAAGAGGAGCAAAAGAAGCAAGAGGAGGAGAAGCAGGAAAAGAAGAGATTATCAGAGAGGAAGTCACTTGCAGGCAAGAAGGTAAGTATTGCCGATACTTCAACAAGTGAAGAGGAGCAAAAGAAGCAAGAGGAGGAGAAGCAGGAAGAGAAGAGATTACCGGAGAGGAAGTCACTTGCAGGCAAGAAGGTAAACATTGCTGAAACTTCAACACATACTGACAGCATAGGGAGGAAGACTTTGAACTCGCGATCCCGTAAAGCAAGTCAGAAGAGAAAGCCTAGCGTGGATGACCCTGGCCTATTGACTGACAAAGATGCAACAGCTCGGGTGGAAAGATCTTTGAGCGTAAGGGTAGATTGGAACCCCACATCTTCTATTGAAGAGAATTGGGAATACGCTGCAGATACAAAGCAGATCACTTCAACTGGAAGGTAATAAAAGAAATAAAGCTCTTAAAAAATAAAAACTAGGAATCTGAACAGCTACTTCTGCAATGGAACAGAGTGATTTAAGGGACTAGCAACTAGCACCTGCTTTTGAAGATCATTGCAAATCTGATGCAGAAGACATCTGGAAGACGAAGTTTATATCCTTTTCCCAAGGCTCCAATTAGGAGACTAATAAACCATGTTCATCATCTTTGGGAATTTTCTGCAGAAGAATAATGCCGAGCTTGAGTTGCTGCAAGAAGTCTGAAGAACTATTACGTGGAAATCATTTCCTGCTGCTTTCCAACCCAAACACAGCAGCCATGTAAGTAATTAAGCCCCTTGTTTATCGTTGAGCCTGATCAGTCCACATAAAGGTGATCTGCATCAGCACTATATTGCCTATAAAGTGCTCTGTATTTAGGAACGTTTTGGGGAACTGTTATATTGAATTGAATACTTGTTTCCCTTTGAGGCATGAGAATAATGGTCCAGTTATTAGTAGAAATTCTTGCCTTAAAGTTTTGAGGTCATTAAACCAAATCATGGGTCCTGTTGAGCCCATTTCAATGCAGTAGCAGATGCCGTGGTAAGAAAATTCGTACTTCCTGTTTGGAGAACTGTGGGCAGCTGAGGTAGGTTAAGTCTGCTATTTTGACAATGTTTAAGAAACCAAACAAAACGAAATGAAAAACAGTAAGATGCATACCTTGTTGTTTTCTTGAGCCAACACGCATCCTTACAGCTGTGACAGAACTCCATAGCCATTATAGTAGCTTCCAAATGCTTTGGTGCATGGCACTTGTGCAAGAATCATGGGTAAAATTTCTTCCTTTTCATGATTTTTGAACCCAATGATAGATTTCTGCTAGAAAATTTACAGAGACTTGAAGTTGTAGGATTTGAAGTTTAAAAGTTTCTTACTTTTTCCCCTTTATTAGTTTTGGCGCAACAGCCCAAACTAGGCTCAGATCTTTTCTAAAATTCTAGCCTATCCACATGGCAACTAAAATTGCCAGATCTTGTTCCTTGAAAAATCAATAAACTAGATGTTCCATGATTATATTGTCGCGTTCATTGATGAAGTCATCGAACTCTTTTCTGATACTGTGGCTTCCTTGAACTGCATTTGCATGAAGGAATGCTCGCTGAGGAGGAATTACTTGCTGTTTTTGTAATGCTCTTTTTTGGAGCATTTGGTCTGGCTCTAGGCTCAGCCAAGGGCCCAAAGTTTTAGGCCTATCTATAGCCAGATCGAGGAACAAGTTTGCCTTGCTGATTCCAAAGCTTTCCATCAAATATGCTATTGTCCTTCTATATAGGATGCTTCTTGGCAGACAAGAGGTTAACCTGGATTTTCATCTAACTTCTTTGTTGTTAAGGAGACATGTTCCTTACATATGATTTTGCAGTCAGTTGTTAAGAAAGCTGCTGTCATTGGCTTTTGTTTATAAATATGAGTTTGGCTGATCATAAGAAAGATTCTGAAGTGCAGTATTCTTAGACTTCTATGATATGTTGAGCCGACCATGATTTCAAGGTCCCAGAATTGGTACCATAAGATACAAAGTTATTACGATGCGAGTCTTTACTTGTACTTTGTGCTTTATCATCTAGTAATCTTTTTTGGGCATTCTATATCCATAAATTTTGCCATGCCATTCTGCAATGTGTTTTTTCTTTGAAAATTTGTACCAAACTAGAGCAAAGAAAGTGCCAAGTTTTGCAAACAAGTTTTACTCTTGGGAATTTATAGGTTTCAGTGCAACTATGTCTTTTGTGTCATCTTACCTTTCTTTTGCAAGATATTCATTCATAAACTTTGCTGCAAATCATTTGCAATTGCATTAGACTGTTGTCATGCTTCAGCCCTTCTTTTCCTCGTGCATTTGGTAATGATGTCATTCAGTTCTGCATTGACCTTTTGGGTGCAAACAATGTCTACATCAGTAATAGCTAGCTGTGATTTTAGGTTTTACAGTTCGACATTGTTTATATGGTCTGAATAAGTATTGCAGTAGAGCTTGCGCTTCAATTTGTTGATTTTTACTTGATCACGGTTTATACTCCAGATTTGAAATCAGGATTTCCTGCATCTTTTGCTTAGTGTCTTAGAGGAGACAATAAGCATAACAGAACAGTGTTTCAATAGACTATTGAGTTTGGTTTTTAAATATCCATTTTGACTTCTCGAGGCCTCTGGAGCATCTCAACAATACAGGGAAAACTTCAGCGCAAAACTGCTTCTTTGAGATTCAATTATTCAAACTGATATCATGGATTTAAAGAGTGGTTGGTTTTCATTGATTTTGCTTTTTCCCTTCTATTCAATCCGTTTTGGTAAATCAAGTTGGAAAGGTATTAGTTGATTGGTAAGATAGAATCAACGCGATAGAGAGTAGAAAATGAGACAGATAGGGCATCTTGGAAGATGGGTATTAGCTTTGGCAATACCTTTTCCTGAAACATGCCAAAGGGAAACAGATATTAAGCTTATGGTACTCGAAAGCTGCATATAAATTGTCCTTATAGTGTATCCGTATAGATATCACTATCCATATATCTCATAGTTGTCTGGCTTATGTGTAGGATCTGCAGATTGTTTGGTAATACTTGGAAAGCTCTTTTTTTTTTTTTCTTTTTTTTTTCTTTTTTTTCGGATTTGCCCCATAGCGTTGCATTTGGCACTGGATCAAAATCTGCAATATCTATGTAGAATTACAATTTATTTCCTCGTCAATGGGTAGTAGTGTAATGGATGCTAAACTGTGATGCAAATCCCCAAATATTCTTGAATCCAATATATTAAGTCTTTAAAATAGATGCAACACAATAACTGGAGAAATATCATTGGAGATGCCACCAAAGAGAACTGATTTTAAAGGTGGTCTATTTTGTGATGAACCTATTACAAAGGTATATTGGTGTGAGCAGAGTTCGCATGGTAAGGCTGGTCATCATGAGGTGACAAAAAGCTTTGGATTACTTGCAACAAAGTAGTATGCGCATTGAAAGCTCAGGGGTTTGATGGCGCAGATTGTCAAAGTACTGATTTTGATTTGAGTCGTCTTCTCAATCCAAAAGATTGAGATCATGTTATCTGGAGACATGGGTGCTCTTCACAAAATGGGTATGTTGAGGAAGGCAATATGACTCCGAAATGTGTGTTCTGTGAAAATGGAAGTACAGAACATGTTTATCTATGTTAGAATGGCATATTGGCCCTACATCCCCGTTGTTATGTGTAACATCAAAGAGCAATCCTTTATACAATAAATTTTGTTAAGCTATTTTTATGGTTTTTGATTTGTTTCAAAGTTGTAGTAGAGTTTGATGTACGTAATTTAATGCATCTTTTTGTAATAGAATGCACCTTTTTCTCGTCTGTCTAAGTGCAACTTTTATTATATATTAATTATTATTGTTTATCAGTTTTTTATTCTAACTTTCAATTCTGACCATTGATGGGTGGCATATTCCTGGCATTGTGCCAGATCCACGGCCACTAACATTTTGCCAAAAAAATCACATGACATTTCCTATGGTCTCCATTGGAGAATTTTAAACCATGGTCTCAATCGATCGTGCTTGAAGCAAGAAATTCCTTGGCCTCCACTCAAACTGTGGCGATACAGATCTGCGTCCAACCAAAGAACAACACAAAAATTTGGATAAATCACAAAGAACCTGGGCTGGAGGAATCGAACCTCCAGGCCATACCGGTCTCACCAGAACCCCTAAAAGCACTCCAATAGAAAATGAATTAGGAGCATCCTTTGTCCAGCAGCCAAAACCGAGGAAGTTCTTCAAGCATGGCCGCCCCTGCATCTGATAGACTCGAACTGATAGACTTCAAGCATGGCCGCCCCTGCATCTGATAGTCTCGCAGCCCGGCAGATCGAAAGCACACTTGACCAATTCGAATTCTCGCTACCTGGCAGATCGAAATCTCGCTGCTCAGCTCCATGCCGCCAAAGGCAAGACCACTTACCAACGGCCCTCCAGTCGCTCAAACCCTTGACTCTAGGCATGCAATTCTGACCTGTCATGCCGATCTCCACAACCATGTTCTTCTAAAACCATTCAGAGACGAATCAAAATAAACAGATACTGAGAACACAAACATGCAAATCTTCGGGCCACTACCTTCAGCCTCTAGCAACCAGTTCAAATCAGCTAAAAAATACGTTTCAGATGCGGTTTTCTATTTAATACACAGCCGAAATCTTGGCCAAAAAGACCGCCGGCAAATAACAAACAAAAATATTGCAAGCTTATTTGTAGTGTGGCATCGACCAAGCATAAACTTCTGTCTTGAAAAGTAAAATTTTCGGCGAATTTTCAGGCCAATTCCATAAAAATTTCTAGGGATTTCCAGGAAGCTATATTAAAATATTAAGTATTTCTGGCAGTCTTAAATATCAGCAGGCATCTCTTCTAGTTACGGAGGTTTCTAGATTCTAACCCTGATGAGATTTCTAGATTCTAACCCTGATGGGCATACACAGGCTGTTTACCAAGTGTAGCCAAGAAACGTAGGCCGGTCAAAAGCACGGACATAGCAAGGAACTTAGGTAAGCCTTGTAGAAATTGAAGCCGATCAATCAGCCGGCCATGGCAGGGTTTTCGAGCAAAATATATCAGTCCGAACCCTAGAAGAGAAAATGACCTCTAGATCGGTCACGCAGCCAACCATCATCGGAGAAACGCAGGTCGATCAAAGCCTTGCAATCCAACGTGTTAGGAAAAACCAAACTAGAAACCAAACAATCAAAACCCGTAAGACAAAACCGTGATAGATTTGACAAAACCTAGTATACTAAATAGGAGGAGTCGAGTAATCTTGGCGGAAGGACATGCTAGGGTGGGGTTGCCATGTTCCCCGCACTTAAGAGGCATGAACCGGTTAAATTGTCAAAAATTGGTCCAATTGGTTAAATTGTCAAAAATTGGTCCAATTGGTTCAATCCAGGTGTCATTTGATACCTAATCAGATATGCCATAAGCTTGTCAAGAAATTGCCCTTAAATAATCTATGGTTAAAAAGTTATGGGGCTTCAAAGTTGAGGGGGTGTAAGTGCCCCCATCGCCATACACCTTGCCTCTCACGTCATGGCTGTAGCCTACTTTTGCGCCCCCCAAAGGCCCATTGTCGCTACCTAGGTAGCCAGGTATCGAGCTGGCATGTTCCAGCCTTCGCTATTATGCAAACCTAGTACCGCCACGTGCGTAACCCTATTTCGCTGCCCAAGGCTCCGCCTCACGTCCCTTCACCTACTGGCATCGCGGTGGTACCTCACTCGACGGCCTCACGCCTTGCTCATGGTCGTGCGGCCCGAAATGGTCATCATGGCCCAACGGTCCACTGAATGATGGTACAGGGACCATCATTCGCTACCATTTCTGGTCCCTTTTTGAGCTTTTGCCAAACGATTCTCTCCTCCAGACGATCGATCTACCCCCAACAGGGACTTCTCCGCAGGATTTGGGAGGCTTATAGATTCCAGCGCCTCGCACAAATCGGCAGAGCCCCCATCGTGCCAATTCTGGCTATAAAAAGTGGTGCGCTTTCTTTCAATTGACATCCCAGCACCTCGTTCCAGGTTGCACCTCGTTCTGGCTTGCTCATCTCCCAGCATTCCTACATCCGAGCAACTCCGAGCTCAAGGGTAATGTTTGCTCTTCAAAGAGACTATGGTTTAGTTTATCTAATGCATCTCCTTTTGGACTGCAGCACCATGGAACGGCAATGGAGGCATGGCCAAGGCATTACAGGAGGTGGGTACCGCAAGCTGCCTACGACGCCCTCTCCTTTGAAGAAGAGGGAGCGCCGTAATTCGGATGCTTCTGTGCAGATAGAGGAGCTTGGCTCCTTCACATTGAAGAAATGTTAATCGGGAGGAAATCTCCGCTGTCGTCGGATCCAACCTCAATGAGGTGGTCACACCCGAGATCTCTGATCAGATCTAGCATGCAAAGGGTGAGCATGACCTGGTGCACTGCAGCGTGATGGTGGCTGGGGGAACAATGTAAAGTTTGAAAGCCCTGTCAATCCGGAGACCTGAGCTATGCTGGTGATGCTTGGCCAAATGGGCGACCCTTTGAAACCTGCCATGTTTTTATATGCCCTTCTAATATGCCTTTTTATATGCCCATATCGTGTTTTTATTTATGTCTTGTTGTATTTTGAAAGAGTGCCATTTTGCAAGAATACTTTGTATAGGCATTTTATGGAGTCAACAATGTAATTGCCCGAGAGACACTTTGAATGAAATATGATATTGCATTACAAAATTTGATAACACAAATAGTTTTGTGGCTTCTTTCTATCATGGCTTCTTTGGCCATTAAGTATATCTTCTATTCTTCTACTGTCTCGTTCGAGTCATAATCATCCTGCATGAATTGATAAGATTTAATAATAAAGCACACGGTTCTGTCCATCCCAAATCACAGGGCAACAGATGGCATACCTTATCTACAACACTTGGACCTGCATAGACAAAGGTGTTACCAAATGCTATATTGAATGAATTGTAGGCTATAATAAAAGGGTTATACCTTTGCCATGTCTGCTGTCCAAACCCTGAAGAAACCCTCGTCCATGCCACATGCTGTTGCAAGGGCTTGGGCATCTACACCTATTTCAGCCATCTCCCTAATATACCTGGCCTTGTCAATTGCAGGCACACCTTCATTTCCTGGCCCTGTGTTGGCTGCATCATAGTTAATCCAACCTTATATGTCCATCCTCAAGGAGCGTGCAAGAGGGCTGAATTGTCTTTGACTGCTGGCAAGATCCCATCTCTTCAAGGGGCTCCTAATGTTGCTTACCTTGTTTGCTGTAGGTCTGACCAAAGGAATACACTCTTCTATGTTGATTGACTGGGGGTTGACCTTGTCTCCCTAACATGAGTGAGTGTCTTCAAGACTGCACTCCACATCCTGTGTCTCCAGCAGGTTGTTTGGTTGGCTGCTCGGAACATAGGCCTCAGAATTATCCTCATCCACATTAGGTCTGGGGGCACTGCAATGCGTAGGACTCTTACCTTGTCTGCCCTTCAGCCTGAGCCTAACAGCCAGCCTTCTTTGCTTTGCAGCCTCGTCAAATAGTCTCTGGCAACCAAATACAGCCCGAACTCTTGATTGGCCAGCTGGATACATGAAATTCCTCATCCTCTTAGTGGAGCTCCGTTTGCTTTCTACTCTCCCTTTCTGCCCTGTTTGCAGCAGCCCTTCTGCTGGCCTCCTCTTTCTCTACCCTCCTCTTTGCTGCCTCAAACTTCTTGAGGGCTACCTGCTCCCTCTTAAGCCTTTCGGCCTCTTCCCTTCTTGTCTTCTCTGCTGCAAGAGCTCGGCAGAACCCATCACTGCTGATATGAACTCTACCATGCATATTAGGAGCAATGCCCCTCCTTCTCGAGGATGTCCCTTGTGTACTTGGCTCTGCTTGGACCTATGAAGTTTGGCCACAATCATTTCCCATAGGCCTTCTCTGCTATAGGAGGACCTGCTGCATGGTCCCATGTGTAGCACCAGTTCACGTGATGCATGGACATGCTCTTCCCATTGTAGATCCACTTCTTGCATGTTGTAACCCTCTACAACATTGGCTTCTATATCCATGCCCTGCACACAACCCTTGAATTGCCCCAATGGTTCATGCAAGACATTAGGTACAACATTCTCATGTGTGTCTACAACCTCATTTGATGGTTGTCCAATGGGTGGTGCAGGCACATACACGTCTTCCCTTGCAAACTTTGATCCTTCCCTTTCAGGGACCACCTTTGTATTGGAGACTGTTAGACCAGCTGCACTGGCCATATTCCAATTGCCATGAAACCTGCCTTTATATTGGAGACTGTTAGACTAGCTGCACTGGCCTGGGAAATGAGTTCAACTATGTCTTCCATCTTTAGTTCAGTCCCACCCTTCCTCACCATATAATCTGCCCTTAGTCTTTTGAATGCAGCTTTGAATGGTGAAAGCAAGATACATCTAGTGGTTGTAGCCTATGTGATGTGTGAGCAGATAGTACGGCAAAATGTATGCCCATCTCTTTGGCAACAAGGATGACATCCAGTTCCACATGGCTACCATGACCGTCTAGCAATATGAGATGAGGTCAATCAGGTGACACCACTCCAGGGACTCTAGACTGAAAATGAGATAGCCATGACTTGAACAATTCAGTGGTCATCCAAGCTGATTGCTGCACTGCCTGAATTGCTCCCTCTTCACACCTTGCTATGTTGTCTTGCCTCATCCTTGTACCCTTGAAAATATAAAGGTTAGGCACCCAGAACCCTTCTGCATTAACACACACTAGAATAGTTACCCATTCCCTTGTATTCATCACTAGCTCGCTAACCCTATTCTCCCCTTTCCTGGCAATTATCCTCAGACCCTTTACTTTTCTAGCTTGGATCCCTGTTTCGTCTGCATTCCAAATTCCTGATGGGGAAAGCTAAACTCATCATACATTTCTTTCAGCCTTGTGTAGAAGCTATCCAAGTTGGCTTGATTCATTGCCCGGGCACGTGAAACCTCCAATGTTTCGGCACTCCTATAAGGGAGATCTCAGGGTGTCTTTGCTTGAAAAGCTTCCACCATTTGCTCCCTGGCACACCATCAAAGGCCGGATTATCCTCCCTTGCCATCTCAGCTGCAGCTCCTTCACTGCAGCCAGCGTCACACCCATTCCCTGCTCTGTGGCAGCCCTGCCTATTGCCCAATCAACCAATTCCTTTTCTTGAACTGGTGTTAGGATCTGGGGATGCCTTGCATTCTTCTTGGAAATCTGCCCACACAGCCAATCCCTGATGGACGACTCTGGTATGCCTGACCATCTAGATGCCTCTCTAATTGAAATTCCATTTTCACTTACCTCGTCAAGTGCGGTCGACATCGCTCTGTCCATTGCTCTCGCTTTGTTGGTCTCCTTGGCATTACAAGTGCGGATCCGCTAGCTGCTGCCCCTTTCTTCTTGGCTTTGGGCGCACAAACCCGTTTGCTAGCCGCTGCCATTGGTCTGCCACTGCTCGGAGCTGTGGCATCGATCTGTGGTCGGGCCCTAGTCGACACCATCGCTTCAGTGTGCAGAAAAAACAGGGAACAAGCTTGATTCTTGGCCGGATTGAGGAATGTTTGATGGAATTACTCGAGGCAGCTGGGTAATCTTGATAATCCATCTTGTTCAAGGCGATTATGGCTGGAATTAGCCCGTCAATTCCAGCCCCCAGCATTGAATCATGCCTCAGGATGGCCATGATGGAGGGTATTCTGGTGTGCAAAGGATGGGTCCCTGGTACGGGGCATCGTGGGTTCAGGTAAGACGAACGAGCGACACTTGCCACATGTTGGGAGGGGGAATGGGACAACGAGGAAAGGGATCTTTGGTACCATAGGGTATGGTACTTCCGCGAAAGCGGGCAACCCCACCCTAGAGAAACTAAACGGCAAGAAAGGTAGAGTGCAAACACAGGGAGGGAGAGAGGGAGAGCAATGGTCTAAGTATTTGAAAATGTGCCACGAAGAGGTGGTTTCCAGCTGGAAACAGCCCCACGAGCGGCAGAGGCGGAGGCGGCGCTGCTAGCCGATTTCTAGCTGGAAACCATCTATTGGTGGCATCTTGCAAAACGTAAGCCACGGTACCCTATGATTTCTGCATCCTCCATGTGGGCACCCCTGTTTAGAGTTTTGCAAATTCTGGCGGAGTTCTTGGCCTTCAGCAATGGCCCTGGTGGAGAAGAAACAAAAACGAGGAGAAGAAACAGAAACACGGATCTTGGCCTTCAGCGATGGCCCTGGCGGAGAAGAAATAGAAACAAGGAGAAGAAACAGAAACAAGGATCTTGGCCTTCAGCGATGGCCCTGGCAGAGAAGAAACAAAAACAAGGAGAAGAAACAGAAATGTCAGCATCCCTGTTTAGAGTATTACGAACTCTGGCGGAGATCTTGGCCTTCAGCAATGGCCCTGGCAAAGAAGAAACAGAAACAAGAATCTTGGCCTTCAGCGATGGCCCTGGCCATCTTTAGAAACAGAAGCAAAGAAGGTTTTCGCTTCTGGCTATAATACTGCGCCAGAAATGGCAATCAGTAGCTCGTTTTGAAGCTTAGTCTGAGCAACTGTGCGAGAAGGATTCCGGCAGACAGGAGGTGGGCAACGCCATAGCCATAGCTGTGACGTTCCAGCATAATATACGCCCCAATACGTATATTATACTGCCACGTCACACGTACATGTCACAAGCGACATGTACTTGAGAGTAGGACAACGTTGCACCTAGGAGCTAAAGGTTGCACCTAGGGGGCAACCTTGGATGTTGGGTATGTAATTAAACATACACAACAAAAGGTTCCTTGTTCATCCATTTCCAAATGGCCTAAAGCCATTTGCCCATGTGGATGCCCTAACCTAGATAGGGTCTATATAAGGGCTAAAACCCTAGACCCTAGCTCTCCTTTCACTTTGCCAATTAGGGTTTTCTAGAGCTTCCTTTCCTCTTTCGCAATTAGGGCTTTCCTGGGCCAATTCGGCCAAGGTAAGGCTCGAAATCGCATTGCCAGGCTCCGAAAAGTCGGATTTGCACAACAGGTTGCTGAGTAGCAGCTGTCTTCGGCAAGATCAGGAGCATGGACGCCTTCCAAGGATCAGGAGCAAGCCAAGGAGCAGGTATCTAGTTGTTCTGTTGTGCAAAACCGTCTTTAGGCATGGCAATATGCCGGGTTAGTATGTTAGATCATCTCTGGAAGCCTTGTAGATCCCTAGATCTGAGACTCTAACGAATGAACCTAACATTGGATGTTAAGTAGATAGATTGATATGATTCTCTATCTCTGTTCTGTGATATTGCTTGTATTCCACTCTATGATCTCCTTGTTGTGGGAAGGGGGGTAGAGACCTAAAGGCTGTGTAGAAGATGCTCCTAGCATAGCACCTTAGTTCCCATGTAAATGCGGCCCGTGCACAGGAGCCCACCGGGTCAGGGGTGAAGGGGCAAGGCCGTTGATAAGGAGGAACTTGTCTCATCGTGGACTGACCCCTCGGTAGTAAAGCCTATCCGGGGTCTTTGGCCGGAAAGGCTTAATGGCTTGCCACCAGGGCGTGTGGGCAAGGCATGAGCTCGACACTAGTGGGGTGGTGGATATGACCTTCCGGTGAGTTCAAGTCCCGAATAAGGGCAAAGTGGCCCTCTAGCCGCTGCGATGAGCATGGATACCTTCCGGAGGAGAGGCAGCTCTCTTCCTGCCTCATCGGGGTTGGGGAGATGCAACCCAGCAGTAGTAGCCCCCTCCGCTATTCACCCGCAAGTTACGGCCAGAGTCCCAACACTTTTCACCTACTCACAAAGTGTGCACCTGAGGGGCGGATGGAGTGGACTACCCTAAGCCATGTTCTATGCCAGCCAAATCCATTGCCATGAATTCTATGCGCAATGAACTCGGAGGCCCTAGCCGTCCGGTCATCCCCTTTGAGTCCGAAAACAGGTAGGACCTTCCCCTTTGTATTATTGTTATGAAGGTATTCTTGACTTCGTGATGTTGCTATTGTTATGGTGATTATGTTGTATATTATTAGTTGTGCTCACGCTTGTTTGTCACGCTTCCTTGAGATAGGTCGATCCGATGGAAGACGGATGAATGACACATCCACTCTTCCTTGCTGGCTCTCGCCCCATGGGAGTGGAGTCAGGGATGGCCCCCGCCGAGGCGGCGCCGGGGAATGCTCCTCCTTCTCGAGTAATCGCGGGCATCGATAAGGAGTAGGGACGCCACAAAGGGTATCGAGCATGATCTTGGCATCCAAGATCGAGCAACGCCATTTTCCCTTTAGGACAACAAGAGATTCGAGTCTTGGGGTATAGCCACCCAAGCAAGAGCTTCGAGCAATTGGGAAAATTTCCAATTTTTTGGGTAGATTTTAGCTCCATGATAGATTGCTAGTGAAGTGTAGCATCTTTCCCAACCTAAATTGCCAAAAAATAGGCCACCCCACCGCCCTGAGTGCCCAAAGCACCATTCTGGTTCAAGAAACCGATTCCGCCAAAGCACTGTGTGAGTGGTTGACCTCCGTTGACCTAGTTAGGTGTCCCAATTAATTAAGATAATGGTGTAGTTTGGCTTATTCCCTTAGTTCTGGATAGGTTTGTATATTATAACACTAAGAAACTCCCCAGAATTGTAAAATAGCCATGAAATAGATTGACCCCTCAGTGCGCCCAAGACCATCTCGGGTTGGTAATCCGACCGCCCAGCGCGACCTTGTGTGAGTGGTGGGTGTTTTGGAGTATGGTGAGCCCAAATGAATGCCTCCTGCACCTTCGCTAATGCCCTAGTTGTTTTTTTTTTTCCCCATATGAATTGCGTGTCCCAACCCTAAATTCCACCTCCCTATAAATACAAAATTAGGGTTCCCATTTTACCCCCACCTTTCCCGGAGAACAAATCGCCCAAGAAGACGATCTTCAGCGCCAAAGCTCGAAACCCCCAAAACAAAAGCATGGCACCTGACGAAACAGATCGCCTGCAAGGTTATGCCACCCGGTTATATGTGAGCCAGAGCGAAATCCGGCAAGGGGCCATTTGAGGCAAGTGCACATCGGGAAGAGGAGGCACTGTTGAACCACCTAACCCTAACCCCTCGAAGAGCAGAAAATGCATCGGAGAACCTTGATCGAGGCTGACGCTACGCATGAGTCATGAGGGAGTTGGCCGAGGGAGATCTTCGGGATAACGAAGAACCACAAAGAGAACCAAGAAGAAGAAGAGGGAAAAAAGAAGAAGGCGAGCCGAGGAAATCCAAGGCTGAGCGCCTGGGAGGGAAAAAAAGAAGAGCCAAGAAAGAGGAGGGAGGAGAAGGAACAGAAGAGGGAAGAGAGGAGAAGCGAAAGAGGAGCGGAGAGGGTGAGAGCAGAGAAGGTAAGGACCCGGAAGTGCCGGGGCGAGAAGCCAAGAAGAAGAAGACACCGTCCGGCAAAGAACCATACAGAGCCGGATCCCGAGAAGCCCCCATCCTCGCCCCGCTCCAACCTCGAGGGGGAGCGGAGGACACGCAAACCAGAGAAACTTCGCCCTTCAAACCCAATATCGAGGAAGAAGACCCTCGTGGCCAATGCACCGCCTATCCTAAATGGCCGTCGCCAAGCACCCTAGCGACAAAGACTAAGAAACCAAGGCCGCAGAGGGAGTCCTATCTACTGAAGCGGGACTTGCAAGACGGAAGGAGCTTAAGGAGTATATCATTACATGAAAATGTATGAAGAATACTCCAAATACTACGAAGAGCACAGTGAAGACCATTGAGGGAGGTCGGCCAACGAAGAAGAACACGCTGAAGAGGCCACCCGAACAGCCAACCTCCAAAGAAGCCGGCGAAAAGACCGGGGACTCCAAATCATGCGAGGGCGCCCAAAGAAATCAAGCACTTCCAGCAGAGCTATGGCTTCCTCATTCCCGTGGCCCCTTTGCACGCTTAACGAGGGAGATTTTGCGGAGTTCACCCATCCAAACGCGGGTCACGGACATGTTGCTCGGCCGCAGAGGCGCCGGAGCAGCACATCGTTACACTACTAAGACTCTACATATGCGTGTGCTCAACACGCTAAAGAGAGTGACTTGCATGCCCAAGGATATTAGACTAGCTTCGGTTTATTAAGAAGGAGGGCCCCTAACTATTGTAAATGACCTTTTCTTTGGTATAAGTCTATAATTTTGATAAATAAGTAAGTCGAATCGAGTTTAAATAGGGTGTATTGCCGAATTCTACATTTAGAAATAGCAAAAATTCGGAACAAACCAGACATTTTGATCCCACCCCTCACAGAGTGCGCCCCGACCCATTCGGTTTGCAAACCCGATCCCACCCCGGCCTTGTGGTGAGTGGTTGAGCATGGTTTGGTGCCAAATCTTGCCTAAATGCAGAAAGTAGCTATACTATTCGACCTAACTCATCCTAGTTAGTAGGAATTGACCCCTAATCTGTCCAAATTGGCCAACGCCGAGTCAAATGGAGCTCCACCCCTCACAGAGTGCGCCCAGCACCATTCGGTTCGCAAACCGATTCCACCCTGGCGCACTGTGTGAGTGGTCGGACCCCAAACTCCACCACAACTTGCCCAAATAAGGCGAGTAAAGGCTCAATCCTATCTATCTCGATGAGATATCCATAGGATTATGTCTTTAGTTCTCTAGTTTAGCATCATTAGTGACCTAAACAAAGAGTCCACCCCTCACAGAGTGCGCCCCACCAGTTCGGGTTTGCAAACCGATCCCACCTGGCGCCTTGTGTGAGTGGTCTCGTCCTATTGATCCAAGTTGTCCTTAGATCGAACCAAAATCATTGCTTAGGGACCCTTAGGAGCATTTCCAAGCTCGCTTAGCCTATAAATCATACCTCTAGACCTCGAAAAGTCGGAGAATTGTAAACCTAAAATTTTCCCAAAATTAGGGTTTTGCCTATAAAAAGGAACCCAAGTGTCATTTGCACCTTCCAACCTCGCTCTCCTCCAAGCCGATTTCTCGATCCTTAGGGCGCCGCATGCTGGCTCATCATCCCCAAATCCTCGGTGCTCATGGCCACTTCTTCATTCAAGCGATGGTACAGCCCACACAGCTCATCTTGTGAAGGCGACATCGAACTGTCTTCGGTGTCTTCCTCAAGGGGAACTTGACATTGAGGCCACCATCAACGCCACTCCCTTCTACCAGAACATCATGTCTGAGTTTCATGCCAAGATAGGACCCTTTCTGGTAGAACTCCCACCTTGTGTAGGGTATTTTGCACCTAACACTGCCCTCAAGTCAGCCCTGCAAGATATCCCAAATGTAGATAAGTACTTAGAGAATAAAGCAGTCCGCCTTCCCAACTACATGTCCATCTCTGTCAATAGGAGGAGGTACTTCTCCTATACAGCAGCTGTAGCCATCTTTCTATCTCTTCGGGGTCAAACCCAGATAGGGGAACCCTCAGTGCAGCCTTTAGAAGTTGAACCCATAGCCATGGCCGCAGCAGAGGAGGAACGGATGCGACTCGAGTACGAGCAAGAAGAAGAGGAGGAGGATGAATACGAATCAGACCCAGAAGACTTGGATCTAGAACAGGAGAGGCAGCAAGCAGAACAGCAGATCCAAAGCTTCGAAGAGGGACTGCGAGCAACAAGAAGAGCCCCACCACTCGGGCAGGGCATTACAAGCTTGACGCCGGTGTTCATAGCAGGCGAGGCATATCTAACCCTTCACGACATCAAGAATCTTCCACAGTGTCGCGACAGAGGCCTTAGGGTGGATGAGATTTTACACCTTCTACGACAGCAGGCAGATCTCGACGACTTCATCGATCGAGAAGCCCAGGACTTCCCTATCAGCATAAGAGAAGCCAAGACCTTCACCGGCGAGACATCATCAGATATAGAGGCTTACGCAGGCATCAGACAGATGATGGCCGAAACGGAATTGCCCTCGGAGGAGGAGTTCATGGCAATTCAGGAACAAATGGGCATCAAAGGCAAGTCCACATCAGCATTATTACCGAAAGCTCGCCAACACCCATCCCGGGCATGGAGGCGTTATCAACCTAAGGAGGCCGTGCACAAGACTTCGGGAGAGCTAGAGGAGATACCCAAGGGCGACTTTCGCGGGAAGGCACAGGCAACTTCCTCGTCTACAAGAAACGGGGCATGATAAGGCGCCGGATACTACACGCCGTTCTTCTTTTGAATGAAGAATAGCGGTTATTCACCGCCAATTTAGCCCAATTTAGGGTCCTTATGCTTATCGCCCTCTCAGGGTTTGGACACCATGCACGATTACCTCCAAACATCGACCATGTTGTCCTGATCAAGAGAGCGATTGCATTGACCATCTTCGACTTCGCCATCCCTTATAGGCGGCGGGCGCGTGGCAAAGGATGACAAAGTATACATCGGATAGGAGAATTCAAGACATGGAGGCAAAGACTCAAGGAGGAACGTCAACAAATATCCTCAGGAACTTAACAGGATCATTAGGTACGGCCCAAGTGAAGAAATTTTTGGAGGACCACCCTGATTACCTCAAGAAGTTTGAAGAGTAAAAGTTTATTAATTTGCATGTAAAAGCTTATTATATATGAATATAATATATATCTCTTTTGTATATAATTGCTCCCTCAAATTGTATAAACAAGTAAAACAACGTAACACACAAAACAAGAACTAATGATCGAATGTACTCTAATGTGCATGCGGCTAGAGTACCTAGAAATCTTGATGAACACAGTACGAGAACAAGGACGCATTCCCACCAAGGCGCTTCCAAATTTAGGAATTTGCGCCAATTCGCGGTAACACCGAGGAGGAGCTATCCCAAATCAGATCCGACATCCACGACATAAGGGCATTGCTAGCGGGGGCAGCAGCGGAGGGAGGACAGGGACCCGAGGAATGTGCCCTTGCCGGAAACGCCAAATTTCGCGAAATTAGGCAACGAAGGAAGAGAAGCAAGGAGAAGATCTCCTAGCTTCGGGATCCTCAAGCTCCAGTTCGGATACGTACTTCGGCATCGGAAGAGCAGGAAGAAGAGGCACGAGGTCGCCCGGCGGATCCAAACCGCGTGAGGGGATGGACCCACGACTCGACTACCGTAAGAAAGTTGACTCATATTTAGTAATGTGTGGAAAGCCGTAAAGTTAAGAGCAGTTTCGGGGAAAACAGATCCGAATGGAAGCAGAGGCATGGCTGGATGAGATGAGTGAGTATGGCAACGCCTATGGCATGAAAGATAAAGACAAAGGCGGGGTAGCAACAAGCAAACCTCAAGGGTGCAGCCTTAATTTGGTGGAAGGGGTATGCCAAAGCACATGGGCCGAAAGCAGAGGGGGCTTGCAAATTCGGGAAGTTTGCTAAAGGCGTTCAAACATCATTATGTACCAAGAGAACATAAGTGCAACATGATGCAGCAATTTTATAGGCTGCAATGTGGCAACAAATCAGTCGAGAAATACACGAGGAATTCATGAGACTAAGGCTTTATGTGCCAAAGTTGAGTGAAAAGCATGCGTGGAAGGCTATATTGAAGGCTTGAACGATGAGATCCGCAGTTTGTAAGGGCAATAAACCCAAGTCCGTGGTCGAGGCGTAGCAAAGGCCATAAGTTTGCAAGGAACAGTCCACAAGAGCGTGCTTCAAGGCGCAGTATTTCGGTGGATAAGGGGAAGAGCACGAGGGGCTATAGCCCAAGGACGGCAAGCCCAAGAGCTAGCAAGACGCAGCACAATTCAAATTATGGGAAGTAAGGCAACACAAGTAGTGGCAAGCAGAAAAAGAAATGTAAGCTTCAAGGAGCAAGGAGCCAAGTCTAACTACTCCCAAGCGGTGAGGCAATTTCTCGCCCATTCCCAAGGAAAAGAAGCAGGAATGTATAGAGAAGCAAAATTGTTTCGGATGCTTCCAGCCGGGGCATAGGACCAACAAAACCGCCCCGGATTATGAATGCGGCATTGGCAAGAGCTGGGATGGGAGACACCATCTGACGCAGACGACGACGGGCACGGATTACATCCATGGTGAGTGTCACATCTTGCAGCCTATTGATACAGAGGAATGCAGAAAAGTCAAGATAAAGTGATCTCAACGAATCGAAAAAGCCCAAGAGAAATCCTTTATAGTATTGATAGACTCGAAGCGGGCCATAATTTTGCATCCCCTAGGATGGTAAGCATGTTGAAGTTAAAGCCGCATTAAAGTCCAAGCCCAGGCCGGTGGTGTTAGCCAATGGAGCAATTAGGCATACTGGGGAAGAGAATAAACTTCAATGTAGACTTGCCAGTGTTAATGTTGCATTGGGAGCGAAGTCATGAATATAGGCAAGTATGATCTCATTATTGGAATGGAATATCTTGACCAGCAGGAGCAATCATCGATTGGGAAACGTAAAGGTGACCTTAACAACGCCAGAGGGCAAAAAGTCATCGAAATCACGGTAAAGAAGTAACCCCAATCATGCAATGCATGAGTAGCGAAAAAATTGCTTAAGTGCATAAGAAAGCAAAGAAAGTGGCCTATCTCCTTAAGCTTGAGCTCCAAGATCGAGAGTCGGAGAGAAATAAAGAGATCAAAGAATCTAGCAAGCTTCCCAGGCCAATAGCAAAGTTGATCGAGGAATTTCACGACTTGTTCCCTGATGAGATTAAGCAGCTTCCGCCCTATAGAGGAGTCGAGTGTGAAATAGCACTTGAACACGGACGGCCTACAAGCAAGGCACCTTATAGGATGTCAACCGAGGAGTTATGACAGAGTTAAAGAAGCGATTGCAAGAATTGCTAGACTTAGGGTTCATAAGACCTAGTGTCTCCCCGTTCGGAGCCCCTATTCTCTTTGTGAAGAAGAAGGATGGGAGCCTTAGGATGTGCATTGATTACCGCCAGTTAAATAAGCACACCATCAAAAATAAGTATGCCTTGCCTAGGTCAGATGACTTAATGGATCAGTTGCGAGGAGCAAAAGATCTTCTCCAAAATAGATCTCGGATCGATATCACCGGATTAGGATCAAGGAGGAAGACATTCATAAGACAAATAAGTTCAGACAAGATATGGGCACTATGAGTTCCGGCAGCTATGCCCTTTAGATTGTCTAATGCACCAGCAACATTCATGAGATTAATGAACGACGTCTTCCACGAATTTCTAGATTCCTTCATCATAGTCTTCTTCGACGATATCTTGGTTTACAAAGAAGTCCATTGGAGCACGCCAACACTTGAGGAAGGTGCTTGAAAAGTTAAGAAGGCATCAACTCTTTATGGGTTATCGGCGCCACTTCCCACGGAAAGAGTGGAGTACTTGGGGCACGCGATCATCAAGCAGGGCATTTCCACGCCCTGCTGCGAAGATAGAAGCTGTGATCGGCTGGCCGCACCAAAGAATACGCATGGAGTCGAGCTTCCTAGTGCTAGCAGGCTATTATAGAAGATTTGTCAAGAATTTTGCCAAGGTAGCAGCGCCATTAACGGATCTCACAAAAGGTGGGAAGATAAAAGATTGGGCAGCCCATTGGCAAAACAAGGCCCAGAAAGCATTTGAGACGCTAAAGGAAGCTTTGACGACGGCGCCAGTATTGGTCTTGCCAGATCCGACCAAAGATAAGCTTGTAGCAACAGATGCTAGCAGGATAGCGACAGGCGCAGTCCTCATGCAGGAGGAAAGAGTAGTGGCCTATGATTCCAAGAAGTTGAACGACGCCGAGCAGCGCTACCCAACGCATGATCAGGAGCTCCTGGCTATAGTAAGGGCTTTAAGAATTTGGAGGCATTATTTATTGGGAAGAAAATTCCAGTTAGACACAGATCATCAAAGCCTCCAATATATATTTACGCAGCCGCTCCTTAATTTGAGGCAAAGGAGATGGATGGAATTCTTGGAAGAATATGACTTTGAGATAAGTTATAAGCCAGGGAAGCTCAATGTGGTTGTGGACGCCCTTTCCAGGAAGCCCTTGGCAACCAGAATTCATTGTAATGCCATATCAACACTTGTAAGTTAGTTTGGCAAGAAGATTGAGGAAGCATTGCCGACGGACCTCGACTTCAAGGAAGTTTGGGCGAGCCTTTCCAAAGAGGCCAGGACCGACAAGGAAAGGGAGATGTTCAGGCACTATAAGAAGGAAGGGAACTTGCTATATTATAAAAACAAATTGTGTGTACCAAAATCTTCGCAAGTTAGAAAGCTTATTTTGAATGATACACACAATAGTCCCATAGCAGGGCATGCAGGGTTCATGAAGACATATTTCAAGATTAGAAGCAGTTATTATTGGCCCGGCATGAAGAAGGAAATAGCAAGATATATTAGAGAGTGCCAGATATGCCAGCAGACAAAGGCGGAACAGCTCCGGATCCCAGGGGCCTTGGAACCATTGCCCGTGCCAAATGCTAAGTGGGAGGTGATAAGTATGGATTTTATTACAGGACTCCCAAGAACAGCAAGGGGCAAAGATGCCTTGATGGTGGTAGTAGATAAGTTGTCAAAGATGGCACACTTTGTGCCGTGCAGGACAACAGATACGGCATTAGACACAGCCAACCTATTTGTTAAGGAGATTTTTAGGCTCCATGGCATGCCAAGGGAGATAATCTCGGATAGAGACTCCAAGTTTATGAGTGCCTTTTGGCAGGACCTATTCACCACCATCCGCATCAAGCTTTTCATGAGCACGCGGCATATCATCCCCAAACAGATGGTCAGACGGAGAGGACAAACAGGATCATCGAAGATATGTTAAGAAGCTATGTATGGAACAAGCAATCCAAGTGGGATGATTTCATCTACCTAGTAGAGTTTGCCTACAACAGCACCAAGCAGGAGTCATCGCAGATGAGTCCTTTTATGATTAATTACGGGTATCAGTCTTTACCCGGATACTTGGCACAACCCCTCAGGTCCAAGGTGGAAGTCTCCCACAGATGCTTTCGGAAATGCAAGACTTGGTGGAGGAAGTGAGAGGATATCTCCTTGCAGCAAGAAGCGTGCGTAAAAGCATCGCCGACAAGCATAGGGGACTGGTAAGAGAATTTGAAGTGGGAGACAAAGTATGGTTGAAGATCAAAGTCAAGCAGGCCAAGCTCCGCATCGGCAATTGCAAGAAGCTTGCTCCAAGATGGGCTGGACCCTTCAGAATAGAGAAGAGAGTAGGTAACCAATCCTACAAGTTGGACTTGCCAAAGACATCTTAAGATACATAAGGTTTTCCACGTAAGTTTGCTAAAGAGGCACACCCCAAACCCCGAGGAAATATTGGAGACAAACGAGTTTTTAGAAATGACGGACGAGCATATTGAAATCGTTCCGGAAGTCCTTCTTAATAGATCTTATAAGAAGACAAGAAGGTCAAAATTCCTCCAATACCTTGTGAAGTGGAAGCACTTACCAGTGGAAGACGCTACGTGGGTACTTGAGTCAGATCTTAAGAAACAGTACCCCGAGTTTATGGAGCAATGCAAGGGTCAGCTCGTCACCGAAGTAGTCGACATCAAGAACCAAGAAATCGCCTCGTGCATGTCGATTTGGGTTTGCATTTAAGCATGTGTAGCTAAGGCTAATCTACGCATGCAGCCTATGCTAGGCATGGGTTGCATGCGTTGTTACCGATGATGAGACCACTACGGTGCTCTCTAGGGCGTGGTGTAATGTCAATGTAGGCATGACCGCGTTTCCGCTTGTTTGAGTGGAAGGTAGATTAGAAGTCTACTTCTGTCCCACGGAAGTAGACGACCTCGAGAGAAAGGAGGTCATTGAGAGATGCATTGATAGGAAAAGCACCTTTAGCCCCATATATGCTTTGATAGGAGGAATCTATCCTTCACGCCCCATATACGGGAAGGATATCCTCCACGCTGGGCAACTAGAGGTGTAGGCATGAGCGGCATATAGGCATATAGGCGCTATCTTTTCGGCCAGGATGGGAGAAACATAATCTTCCTATGCCGAAGAGATATGCCTTGCATCCATATAATTGTATTTAATGGGTGGTTCCCTTACAACCAACCCTTATAATAATAATTAAATATATACTAACGTAGCGTACATCCTGCAGGCAACTAGAAGGACCGAGCGGCAGGAGGGTAGCGCTACAAGAACTCACAACGCATAGTTTTGCCATAATGTGTTGTGAGGAGGCGACGGGAAGTTTTTTTAGTTAAAACCTTAAAGCTATAATTGACGTTAATTTTGTTATAGTCGATTATGAAGTAGAGGACGGAAGAGCCTCTCACCATAGTACAATTACAGTAAACTATAAAAATTACCTGGGGTGATTAATATAATATGGATATGTAAGTGTTGTAATTGCAGGATATGCAGGTACCCAAGGTGGGGAGACGCGTGATGCTGAGGACAGCATCAAGTCAAGGTGGGGAGAATGTGACGCTCCAAAGATAATATACCTAACACGTATATTATAATCGCTGCCACGTCACACGCATACGTCACAAGCGACATGTACTTGAGAGTAGGACAACGCTGCACCTAGGAGCTAAAGGTTGCACCTAGGGGGGCAACCTTGGATGTTGGGTATGTAATTAAACATACACAACAAAAGGTTCCTTTGTTCATCCATTTCCAAATGGCCTAAAGCCATTTGCCCATGTGGATGCCCTAACCTAGATAGGGTCTATATAAGGGCTAAAACCCTAGACCCTAGCTCTCCTTTCACTTTGCCAATTAGGGTTTTCTAGAGCTTCCTTTCCTCTTTCGCAATTAGGGCTTTCCTGGGGCAATTCGGCCAAGGTAAGGCTCGAAATCGCATTGCCAGTTCAAAAGTCGGATTTGCACAACAAAGTTCTTGAGTAGCAACCGCCTTCGCAAGATCAGAGCATGGACGCCTTCAAGGATCAGGAGCAAGCCAAGGAGCAGGTATCTAGTTGTTCTGTTGTGCAAAACCGTCTTTAGGCATGGCAATATGCCGGTTTAGTATGTTAGATCATCTCTGGAAGCCTTGTAGATCCCTAGATCTGAGACTCTAACGAATGAACCTAACATTGGATGTTAAGTAGATAGATTGATATGATTCTCTATCTCTGTTCTGTGATATTGCTTGTATTCCACTCTATGATCTCCTTGTTGTGGGAAGGGGGGTAGAGACCTAAAGGCTGTGTAGAAGATGCTCCTAGCATAGCACCTTAGTTCCCCGTAAATGCGCCCGCGGTAATGAGCCCACCCGGCCAGGGTGAAGGGGCAAGGCCGGTTGATAAGGAGGAACTTGTCTCATCGCGACCGACCCCCTCGGTAGTAAAGCCTATCGGGGTCTTTGGCCGGCTAGGCTTAATGGCTTGCCAACTGCGTGTGGGCAAGGCATGAGCTCGACACTGTGGGGTGGTGGATATGACCTTCCAAAGAGTTCAAGTCGAATAAGGGCAAAGGGCCCTCTAGCCGCTGGCGAGCATGGATACCTCTCGAGGAGAGGCAGCTCTCTTCCCGCCTCATCGGGGTGGGGAGATGCAACCCAGCCAGTAGTAGCCCCTCCGGCTATTCACCCTCCGGCAAAGCTACGGCCAAGTCCCAACACTTTTCAGCCTACTCGCAGTGTGCACCTGGAGGGGCGGATGGAGTGGACTACCCTAAGCCATGTTCTATGCCAGCCAAATCCATTGCCATGAATTCATGCGCCCAATGAACTCGAGGCCCTAGCCGCCGGTCATCCCCTTGAGTCCGAGCCACAGGGTAGGACCTTCCCTTTGTATTATTGTTATGAAGGTATTGCTGACTCTGTGATGTTGCTATTGTTATGGTGATTATGTTGTATATTATTAGTTGTGCTCACGTTTGTTTGTCACGCTTCCGCAGATAGGTCGATCCGATGGAAGACGGATGAATGACACATCCACTCTTCCCTTGCTGGCTCTGCCCCCATGGGAGTGGAGTCAGGTGGATGGCCCCTGTCAGGCAGCTGCCAGGGGGAATGCTCCTCCTTCGAGTACGATGCGGGCATCGTATAAGGAGTAGGGGACGTCACAATAGCCAGGGAAGGAAAAACCTCGATGCTTCGGGAGGCTGCATAGCCGTAAGAAATCTAATGCTTCAAGAAACTTCCGTTAGAGTAGGTCTTGGCGGCGCCAAATGAAACCAAAAATTACCCAGAAATAAAAATACAGGAAAAAAAAACGAAAATCATAGGGTACCCTTGGCTTACGAGGAAATGGAGAAAGGAGGGAAGGAGAGCGACAATCTAACATGGAGATGCTTGAAGAGTGGATGATGAGGGAAAGGGAGGAAAGACATAGCATAAATAGGCAGAGGAGAATGTTCTAGAAATGCAGGAGTATTCTAAAACATTCTCATCTAGCCTCTAGAAATTGTTTTAATTTCTTTCACTTCTAGAGTTGTTCTAGAAGCTATATGAGAAACTATAAAGGACAACAAAAAGCTATTCTGAGACTGCGGCATCTCCCATTACCAAAGTTCGAAGTTACATGAACACATAATATTCAAGCATATCAAGAAACCTCGGAACTAGAGAATCACCGAGGTATTAGTACAAAGTCTGAAGTTATATGAAGAATCACCGAGAGTCTCAGGAAAATTGAAAGGGTAATAACGAAACTCAGAGTCGAGATCTTATGAACTTGGATAAAAACTTTGCTCACTTGGGTTTTCAGGGAACCCCATGAAAATTAAAAACCGACTATGTGCCTATAGAAAATCAAGTCTCAAATGTAACCCATTTGAATATCCAAAGTTTTCAATGGAAGTACTGAATACTTTAAAATTGTGAAAGTACTTGTTCCAAGCCAACTTCAAAGGACACCACTAGGATTTGGACAATACTCCATATCCCAATATTCCAAAATTGTGCGAAAATGCTCATCTTACTGGCTTCAAAAAACACCAACCAAGTTAGTAACAATACTGCACAACAAAGGGCTAAGTGTCGACTAAAAATGCCCACATATCAAAGATATTCTCAAATCTTTTCTCCTACACCTATTTATACCATGTATTTTCTCCTTTTTTCCTCATCAGCCACTTGTCAAGCATCTCCATCATAGATTGTTGCTCTCCTTCCCTCCTCCCTCCATTTCTTCTTAGACCATTACTCTCCCTCTCCCCCTCCCTCCCCCCATTTTCTCATATTATGTGTGTCAATTCAATGTCGATGGTAGGCCTTTGTGCCTTGGTTGGTGGCCCTCATGCCTGAATTGGAATAGCCCTCGTGCCTCGGATGAAATGAGCTCCCTCGTGCCTAGATTGGAATGGCCCTTATGCCTCGGATGAAATGGCCTTTGTGCCAGGAAGTGTTGATGATCATAGACGACATGATAATAGATTTTAATCTTTTAGATTTTAATACTTGATTTAGTTGAGGTTTTCATGTCTAAAGTGCATTAATGTATGGAAGATTAGTAAGAGATAAACTTGGTGTTATTCTATACTTGGTTTCCTTGTTTCTCTGTAGGTATCAAATATTGTCACTAATCTTGATCGATATCTTTTGGAGCCAACTTGAAACGAGCATTGCCACATTTTTGAAGTCTTCCTTTGAAGACCCTGGATCGCTGCTTCGGTTTCTGATGCATTGCGAGACAATCGATTATGGAAAGCTCCTCTAGGACTTCGTTTTGTATACATCTTCTAGTCAATTTTATATTTTCATGGATTTCCCCGAAAACTCAAAAGTGCGAGGTTTTTATTCCAGTTAATATGACTTCGACTTTAAGATTTTATAGATAGCCTCGGTGATTGTCTAGTTCTGGGGTTTTCTGGCCATGTTTGATTTTACGTATTCCTATAGCTTTAGACTCTATACTATACCGTTTTGGTAATTGGAGAAGCCATGACTGGCCATTTTATCATTTTGTTAGGAGAGCTTCTTGTTGTCCTCTAGATTTTCTCATATGGCCTTTAGAATATTCAACGAGTCTTTTCTTGTGTTGCTAAAGAAACCCATGATTATTCATACCAGAGTTTTCTTCCGTTGACCAGACAATCAATGTATTTGAATCCTTGTTAACAAGCATACTATTGAACCTTCCATTTCAGTTTTGCATCTTGTTTCAAATGAACAACAAATGCATTAAGCTCTTAGTAGGCACATCATGCCATAGACAGTAACCCTGTTTTTTTTTTTTTTTTTTTTTTTTTTGCTTCGACCATGAAAGCATCATGGGTCATGATGAAGGTTCCTAGTTGCAATGCCAAATCACACCTTCAACTAGGAGCATTCATAAAAACAAATTATACTCTCGTATCTTGGTCTTCTTCAGGATAATGTAGCTTGCGTGTGTTACAAAGCTAGATACTTGTATACATACATAGCTAATTGCTCTCTATTGTTTGGAACATGGTTCAATAGTGTACTAGAGACTATAATGAAGAGAAAGAATGTAATCTATGCAATAGCATCTATGGCGGCAGAAGGATAAAACGCATTATATTTCTATTAAGCGTGAATTTCATGCATTATAAAATGCTAAATACTATCATCACAGTCAATCTCTGTCATAAATACCTTCAATATTGGCTCAAATTTCTTATAGACTTTGCACGTCCCTGTCCAGAAGATGGATTAAGTATAACTAGTATACTGTGCGATATCCTATTGTGGGAGATAGAGATGAACCCAAATCTACAACTTATCCTTTATCTTAGTTCGATATGTCATATCTAAATTTCAATTAATAATGAAAAGGTCTTACTTGTTTCTTGCAAATATATGCATAGGCGATCCTACGTGGCACTTGATGTATCTAGGAAAAGGTGCTGATGATTTTTTGTCAGCTATTGTGAATGTTTGTATCACTTCTCGTGGATTCTATGGTCTAGTGATTAGGATACTAGACTTTGAATCCAATAGCTTGAGTTCAAATCTTGATGGAACCTCATTGAATTTTAGAAAAAATGAAAGCGCTTGATGGCTTGTGAACAAACCATGTTGATATAAATGTTCTCTTTTATTTCCTTGGGTTTTATGGTCTAGTGGTTAGGATATTGGACTTTGAATCTAATAGCTCGAGTTCAAATCTTGAGAAAACCTCCTTTGAGTATTTTAGAGACAATTTTACAAAAGCAGAGATGGTCTAATGGTTAGGATATTGGACTTTGAATCCAATAGCCCGAGTTTAAATCTTGGTAGAACCTCCTTTGAGTAGTTTATGTAGAGACAATTTTAGAAAATTCGAGTTGGTAATTTGCACATGCTTGCATGCTTTTCAAATAAACTTGAAAAATAAGATCTCTCTATGCTCATGCCTGAGGACTTATGAAATCCAAGGCCCCCTCCTCTAACCATAATACACATATATTTGTCACAAATAGGGATAAAAGTTAGACTTATTTGAATAAAGTATGGGTTCTCTCTATGCTCATGCCCCGAGGACTTTGAACTCCAAGACCCCCTCCTCTAACCATAACACAAATATATTTATAACAAATAGGGATAAAAGTTAGATTTATTTGAATAAAGTATGGGTTCTTGCAAGAAGCACCCTTCCCTAACCATACCCCAAAATTGTTTCATAGTGTTGAATTCTATGCTTAAAGTCTATGACTCTATCTGAATGTATAAGCAATGACGTATGCGCACTTTAAAAAGGGACATGGAATCGTCTTAGCCATGGAGCAAGAATGAAATGATAGACCCAAGGGATTTTCTTATCACAAATTTAGAACATCTCACTCCCATTCTCAATTCTAAAGTGCCTATGTTTTTTATAATCCAATGAAAATAAAGAACAAATCAAGCCAATGATGCACCTTAGATATATGTCCACTTTAAAGCTACAAGAGCCATAATTTTTTTTGCCTAATATTAACATTGTTATTTCATTCATGATTCTTTTGGGTGCTTTTCTTTGAAAAATAAAGCAATATCTATTCTATTTATCATGTCAATCATAGTGAACCATCAAACATAGAATTAGCTACTTTATTATTGGTTTGTCTATGATTGGAGGAGATTAAGGGATACGATGATGCTAATTTTAGTCTGACGTATTACAGGAGGCAGAGCCATGCACCAGACAGTCAGATGGCTGGCTTCCTATCCTACTATGATAACTAACGACAACTAAATCGCCTACTAACTCACATAATGCAGAGAAAACTTTGACCTCAACTGTTGGATGCATAGAAATTCTTAATCTCATCCATTCAATTAGCATATCTCAATAATATTCTTTATTGATAATAAAACTTTCTAATATAGAGTTGAAATCTTAAAGTTACAATGTCTTAAATAACTATTGCAAAAAACAACTCAAAAGAGTAACTTCTGAATTCCATCTCCGATTTCAATGAATTTGATCTTATTGGAAAGATCTTATCCAAGATAATTTTTGAAATTGACGAGCCACAAAAAGTATATTACCATATTTGCCAAAATGCTCTTTGTTTTGGATGGCATGTTAAATATTTTAGCAAAAAAGGGGCATTTTGGTAATTTTCCCTATTTTTAATCATATAAATTATGTTTCTAGTTTGAAAAAAAATATTTTGAACCATCGAATTGGACGATGTCCACGTGAAATCATCAAATGATGAAGCAAGACTGGACGTTTGGACGAAGCTTAAACGTGTCTGCTGTAAAGACCAAGAAACAGATTGGCTAAGAAACAAGAAAAGTTATTGGGAAGCATACTTGGGGGTGTGGAAAGTGTCAAACTTATAGACAATAGTGAGATCTTTCAAATAATAATAAAATCTTCTAAAATGAAGTTCAGCGACAATGTTTTAAATAAGTGTTGCAAAAAATAACTCAAGAGAGAATAACTTGTGAGATTGACTTATTTCATTTAAGATGAATTCTATTTTGATAGAAAAATCTTATCTAAGACAACATTTAAACTTGATGGGCCAAAAAAAGTATATTACCATATTTACCGAGGTGCTCTTCGTTTTGGAGGGAAATTAAATTATTTTAGCAAAAGTAAGGGGCACTTTGGTAATTTTCATATTCTTAATCATATAGATTATGTTTCTAATTTAAAAAAAAATAATTTTGTCTTATATATTTAAAAAGGGGCAAAATTCCCGTTTGTTTGTAATTATGACGAGTAGAGGCCGGCGGTTGATGCGAAACTCCTGGAGGAAATTCCTCCCTCCAATTTCTTCCAGGAAAATTCCCTCCAGAAAAATTTCCTTCCAAGAAAATTCCCAGATCGAACCAAGAAAGTAGAACACAATTTGAATTTTTTTCCAGGATTAGGAAAACATGCAATCTGGTGATTTTGAAACTGAATGTGGCGATCAGGAAAACATGCAATCCGGTGATTTTGAAATTGAATGTGGCGATCAGGAAAACATGCAATCTGGTGATTTTGAAACTGAATGTGGCAAACATCAGATGGCATCTAGTGAATTCAAAATTGTGAAGAGTAAACAACAGGTGGTATGCAGTAATTTCGAAAGTGGGAGAGATGAGAAAGGGAAAAAGAAGATGGCAGAGCATGATAGCGAAATTGAAAAGGGTAGTACATCCTCAAGGTATGTTACCAAAAAAATAAGGACCAGTGTGCAAAATGCTGTTACTGTTATGAGAAAAGAAGCTGAATCTCTGGCTCCTAATACACCAAGGTTTCACCAAAGTACAGGGATGTGAGGAAAAAAAGAAGTGAGGCAATCCAGTATCTTGACATTCCTCAGGTATTAAAGCTTTTGTCAAAGAAACTATTACATTTCAGTTTCTTTTTTGTTTTCATGTACATTTTCATGCACATATGTGAATTCCTCTACCAATTTTAGTTTACTTGCTTTGATGTAGCCTTTTCGGTCTGTTTGCTTACTGTATTATACATGTAAATGAGGTTTATGGGGTCATCTACTTGCTCTTGGAAGTATTTCATGTATATTATGTGATATATATGTAATATTGTAAGGATGCAAGATTAAATGTGCCAGAAGTGAACTCCTTTGCCAATCTTAGTTTACTTGCTTTGATGTAGCCTTTTCGGTCTGTTTTGCTTAATGTATTATACATGTAAATGAGGTTTATGGGGTCATCTACTTGCTCTTGGAAGTATTTCATGTATATTATGTGATATATATGTACATAGTGTAAGGATGTAGGATTAAATGTGCTATAAATTGATACTATACATAATCTCTTAATGTATATGTCTTTTGAATATGTATAGATTCAATCAAATCTTTTATATGTACAACTGATATGTACTGGTATACATAGTATTTCTTACTTATGTACTGGATATGTAAGGTATTCAATGCACAGCCTTCTCCAACTTACCTATTTATGTGCAGGCTGAGCTGTATGAGCACTTTGTGGAGGAGAATCCAGATGCAGATGTTGGTATTAGAATGTTCGAATACCTGAAACCAAGTTGCATAAGGAAATTGAAGGAGAGAAACACTTGTTTGTTGTGTCAAGCATGAACAAGCGTAGAATTTCGAAAAAGCTTTTAACTCTATGAGGCTGAAGTTTCACATAAATTGCAATTGCAATTGTGATGTATGTGCTGTTGGTACACATGATGGGGTTTGTCGTGGGCACAAAGCTTACATTTTGTAATGTTAGCACTCTTTGGAGAGAAATGGTTTGCCAAAAAGAGGAAAGGGAAGAGTGGCACAATCTGAAGTGCATAAGGGGGGATTGTGAAAAATGTGGTAAGCAAAAGATTCCCTTATGTCCAAAAGAGACTGATCAGAATAATGAAGATGATGTTAAATGGCAGGCTTACTGTTATATGGACGAGAAGTCAAGGAAGGACACTTCTAGAAGACTAAGATTGGTGGAGAAGCAAACAGATGCTCCTTTCATGCTATCTGCCATGTTTGATCACATGAAAAAGTTTGTGCATCACAACTTTGCAGCTCATTGGCAGAGCAAGGAATTTAGGAGAAGCATTCAGAGTCTAAGAGATGATTCTGTGATATCAGTAGTAGACTTTGCAGAAAATTACACATTGCAGCCCTTCAAAGAAGTGCAGTCTGAACATTGGAATGCGGACCAGATCACTATTTTGGTACACATCACTCTCTTCAAGGTAAATGGTAAGTTGCAGAAGACTGTTCACTTATATGTTTCTGATGATAGAAGTCATGACACACATTTTGTACAAAGATGCATTTCAACTTCATCTTCATGGTTGAAAGAGAATGGAGGATCTCACATGCGGTATCATCTCGTGGTGGTCGATGGTTGTGCCTTTGCTTTCGGTTCAAATCCGGAAGATCATTCTACTTCATATGCGGTACCATTGTCAGCATGGCATTAGGTGGTACAATGGAATTTCTTCTGGATCAGGGGGCATGGGAAGGGGAACATGATGGAGAGGTCGCCAAGGCCAAGCAACTCTTGGCCGAGCAAAGAAGAGAGCATGTGATTGAAATAAAGGGTGCTCATGTTGCCCGTGTTGTTTTGAGAAACAAGAAATCTCAAGTTCAGTAGAGTGTATTGGGAAGTGAAGGAGGCCGAGATTGATGTGTCAAAGCCATTTGATGTGCAACCCTTCCCGGTGTCCAAAGTCGCAACTGTATCTTCCATAAGTCCGGAGGACCCAACCTTACTGATGGTTAGACCACTATCTTGTTTTTGCAGTGCCTGCATAAACTTTGAATGGCAGGCATGTGAGTCTATTCAACACTGTGGAAAGTGGACATTGAACAAGCTAGTCCCATGTGCACATGCTGAAGGTACAGGATTGGAATCAGAAACTGCAATATTTGCAAATGAGGTAGAGGAGTTACATGATGTGATACAGTTTGGTGATAATTTTGCTTCTTTTGCTCTTCTTGGTAATGAGGAAGATGTGCCATACTATGTGCCATACCAGTTGTATATGTTCCTGTCTTACATGATTCTTCAACCTTTTCGATTGTAGTTCCAACTAAGGCCATAGATCCACTAGTTTCCTCTGTTTCTGCGAATAATAAAATGTATGAACATGCAATAAATAAATGCAATAAGTAGTTTTTGACTTACCATTTAAAAACAGCATTTCAAGTTCGGTCTGATGATGTGGCATTGGCTTTAGAATTAGTACCTTATGCACCTTGTCTACAACTGTTTTCTTTGGAGTGTCGAAGACCTCTATAATAATATCTTTTTCCTTTAGAGTGTCAAAGACGGCTTCATTGTTCTCCTCGCTCGCTGGTTCCAGTACTACAAGATAACTCATTGTCAACAGCAGCATAAACATCGAGAAAATGTAGAAATTAAACTAATATGGACACACACCTGTGTTGCCACATTCAGCCCTTTGCTTCAGGAGCTCAATTTGTTGTGCATATGAAGCTACAATTGTAGCTTTGCTTGTGACAACTGTATCTGTTATTAAAATAATGAGCTCAATTTGCTTCCTTATAAAATCCAGCAAATTCATTTAAAACTAATTACTTACTTGATGTTCCTTTTCCTCCTCTCTCATGCTCGCTACAAATATGTTCAATGTGTTGGTGACCTAGATGTGGACGGGGTTGACTTATCATGCTTCCCTCCATAATAATCATCTACACAACTTGAAAAATCAAGTGTCTTTTGCAGGAGGATCTACTCTGTTCTTAAGATCATCACATCTGAGGTGAAATTGAAATACATATGAAGAGACCATAACCACATATCACATACCTTTCTCTGCTTTTTATACTACCCATGTCACCTGCAAGAATGAAAGCATTACCAATAGTAACTAGATGACCCAAGAAATGTACAATCCAAAAAGCAATGTACAATCCAATTCCAAATGTACTCCATGTATCCAGATTAGGAACTATGTACGTTTTATGTACCCACATCCAAATGTAGAAAGCTTCCTAGAAAAAGAATTCATAAATGCATTCCATGTAGTCAGATTAGATATATTAGATATATGTATTTGGAGCCAAGTGTAGAAAAGCTTCTTGGAAAATTGTAATTGCATTAAAATGTATCATAGAGTACAAAGATGTATCAAAATGTCCCCAAGAGAAGACCACATGTTATACAAATGTACACACAGTGCACCTACTTATCCTATTTTCTTAGTACATAAAAGTAACTCCTCAATAATATCCGCAACACTTGTACATCATGCACATTAATAATATGCATGTACTAACATGATATTTACACCAAACCTAAAAAGCAAAACGATCCAAGCCTACAAATCTTCACTTCAACCTACATTTTAAAACCCAAATGTAATTAATATACTACGTAACAATTAATGCACAAACAATGCACAACTTCTAACTAATATCCATCTACCAATCTTACACCGAACTAATAAAGAAAGACATGAAAGAAATCGATTATGCATGCTTACCTTTTCCAATCAGCCCTAATGCACGAGGTAGATTCACATCCCATGTGCAACCTGGTACCGCGCAGTTGTTCCTTGTGCTAGCAAGATAGGAGATACATAATAGGCAGTAAGGATGTCTGCAAGATGCCAATACCACTGGGGAGGAACCAAAACACGCTTGCAATTTTGTGCAGGATCGAAAATCAGCATTTGGTCAAGCCTGCAATCGAAACCAAAGAAAGAGGAGGAGGCTGCAAGCTAAGGACCGAGGAGTGATCTAAGAACTCCCTCAATTCCAAAATCTTTGTGTCCCCCTCCTCAATTGCTTTCTTTTTTGAAGACCTTAAATTAAGTTCAGAATCTAGCTG
The DNA here is from genome assembly GCA_021234155.1 of Isoetes taiwanensis. NCBI lineage: Eukaryota > Viridiplantae > Streptophyta > Lycopodiopsida > Isoetales > Isoetaceae > Isoetes > Isoetes taiwanensis. Next base: position 19,496,717 of record JAJEKV010000018.1, read on the forward strand.
CCTCAACTCAGATGCTTTTGCTTCCACTTCCTTGCTAAGCTCAGCTAGATCCCGCCCCCGCTTGCTCTTCTGCGCAATTCCTCCACCTTCCATTTTATGTGCTCAAACTTCATAGCACTACAGTCACTTTCATCCATCTGCTGTTGAAATTCCTGCAACTCTGACATCAGATTCAAGTAATTAGTCTCGGCCTCATGGACTAGCTTAGAATATACTGCCCTTTCCCCTTCCCTATGCTTCAAAGTCTCATATAGCTGCAGTCTCGTCTCCTGTAAATTCTGCATCTCCTTACATATGCTTTCCTTCAAAGAGGATCTGCTCTCAAGAAATACATTCAAACTGTCCAGATCTTCTTTTTTTGTAGAAATTATCATAGGACTTGTGGCCCTTGGCATTGCTCGACTTAACTTTTACAACTTCAGTCAAAACCTCGGATTCTTTGACCTTGCTTTTAGCTGTGGCTGTTTTTTTCACATCATCCCAATCAACTGATTCACCTTTTAAGTGTAAGGCAAATGCTCGAGCAAAATACTGATTGGAACATAGTGATTACGTACATCTTTCCTACCGAATGCAAACTTCGTACCACTTGAAAAATTCTGGTCTTCTTCCAACTTCACCAAATCATCCTTGTACCCGCACAGTAGGTTCCTTAGGTCCCCAAACTTACGTCACTAAAGAGTTGTATTCTGCAAATTTTTCCTTGAATTTCATATTCGCGGATCCCTTGCGAAAATATCATGGTCCTCACTTCGGTTCTCCTTGCTCTGACCGGGACTTCCAGACTTCAAATGTGTCCCCTTTGGAAGCCACAGGGAGATTTTCTGACCGATGCGAGGGGCAAGCACTCTTCTTTGGTGTCTTTGCCATTGTCTATACCTCGCAATGCAACAACAAATGTCTTTTAATTGTCCTAAAGGTGCAACAATAATCTGAGCTTGCACATGTAAACAAAACCTAAAGTAATAAATTAAAAGCGAAAGAAGAAAACTAGGGAAGAAGACGATTGTACCTTTGATTTGTTGAGAATGACCAAGCGACTTCGGAAGAGCGTGCTTTAGTCGCTTGCAAGAGATCGAGGTGCTGGATCGCAGGGTAAAAGCAGAGAGATCAAAGGACAAAGAAACAAGAACGGGGAAGAAAGAATTGGAGGGAATTTTTCATTGCCTATTTTCGGTCGAAAAAAAAACCAAAATTCACGGTAATTATTATACATTTCTAAAAATGTATATGTATTAAAATGACCCAATATTTTATCACCCTAACGTGCTTTTACCCTGGACTTTGAATCCAATAGCCCGAGTTTAAATCTTGGTAGAACCTCCTTCGAGTAGTTTATGTAGAGACAATTTTAGAAAAGTCGAGTTGGTAATTTGCACAGGCTTGCATGCTTTTCAAAAAAATTCTGCAAGTTGCATGGCATTGCACGGCAGCTAATATGCTCGTATAGTCCGCCGCAGAACGGAGTCTCGGAGAGAAAGAATCGTACAGTTCTGGATGCTACAAGAGCAATGCTTAAACATTCAGGTCTACCTAATTATTTGTGGGAAGAAGTAGTACAAACTGCAGTGTACATCCAAAATAGATTGCCCAATACTAGTATATGTAGAACACTTCCTGAAGAGCTTTGGAATCCTGATGTAAGTATTGATTTTTCTAAATTTAAGGCCTATGGATGCTTAGGTTATGCACATATATCCGAAGAACACAGAAAGAAACTGATGACAGATCACAAACTGCTTTTTTAGTAGGTTATGATTTCGAGAGCAAAGCATTTCGAATGTTTGAGCCAAACACAAAATGAATTTCATAAGTAGAGATGTCGTGTTTGAGGAATGTACACTTCACAGGCGATGCAGAGAAACCGAAAATAAAATATCCCATGATGATAAAGCAAATCTAAATTTCAATGATAATGTCGCTGTTTTTTATTATGATAGTGACGATAGCGAAGGGGAAGATAATGAGAGATCCCAACAAGAAGATGAAAGTACAGAAAAAGCACAGCAGCCACAATGTGGAAATGATGTACGTGAAAATGTAGAACCACAGGTCATTGGAAAAAGGAAAAGGAAGGGTGAAGCACAAAGGTTAATTGAGGAAGCAAAACAGGGTAATGGGGATTATGGCAGGGAGGTCACTGGAAGAAGTAAAAGATTACAACGAGAACAAGAAATCTTAAATATGTTAATAGTACTAGGTGACATGCCACAGACATTTGAAGAAGCTATGGAGTCTGATAATAAAATAGAATGGAAGGAAGCTATGCTGGCTGAAATGAAATCCTTTGAAGAAAATAGAACATATGAGCTTGTATCCAGACCACAAGGGAAAAACATAGTCGGATGTAAATGGATATACAGAATCAAAACAGCCCCAGATGATAAATCCAGAAGGTTTAGGGCGAGACTTGTTGCTCAAGGTTTTTCACAGAGAAGAGGGATTGATAAACATTTGTCCCCATAGTAAAATTAACAAGTATTAGACTTTTACCAGTACTTGCAAATGCGAAAAACCTAGATGTACATCATATGGATGTATCTACAGCATTTCTGAATGCTAGACTTAAGGAAGAGATTTCATGAATCAGGCTCCAGGATTTGAGGAAGGTAGAAATAATGTTTGGAAGCTAAATCGAGTAGTCTATGGCTTAAGCCAGTTACCTAGACAGTATGGATGATTACTTGAAAATACAAGGTTTTTGTAAGCTTGAAACAGATGGAAATTTATACATGTACAGGGATGGAGAAGGTTATTGCATAATTGCACTTTACGTTGATGACTGCATTATGGCAGCCAACAATGTGCAATGCGTGAAATGTTGCAAAAACATATTGCAGAAGAAATTTAAAATGACAGACCTTAATGAGTTAAGGAATTTCTTAGGAATGGAAGTTAAGAGAGACAAAGAGCAAGGCTTACTTTGTTTGAAACAAACCAAAAGTATCCATAGCTTGCTAAAGAACATCAATATGGCTGATTGCAAGCTTGCAAAGGCTCCCATTGTACTAGGGCAAAAGATATGAAAGGACCTTTATCCTAAATCAGTGGTAGAGGCAAAAGAACTAGAAAAAGTTCTATACAGATCGTTGATTGCTTGTTTAATATATTTAGCAAATGGTTCAAGGCCAGACATTACATATGCAGTAAATATGTTGAGTAGATTTTATAACAATTATGGGAGAGGTCACTGGATAGCAGCTATGCATGTACTAAAATATCTAAAAGGTACAGCAGATCATGGGTTAGTTTACAGATCTAAGAATTTGAAGCTAGATGCATTCACTGACTCAGACTGGCGAGGATATCTTTATACATGTCAATCAACCTCAGGATATGCTATGATGTTAGATGGAGTAGTTATTGAATGGAAGAGCAAGAAATAAACTGCCATAGCATTATCAACTGCAGAGGCAGAATATGCAGTTGCAGCATTGGCAACAAAGGAAATAATATGGTTAAGAAGTTTATTAAAGGAGTTAGAAGACAAACAAGAAGGTGCTACAGTCCTATAATGTGATAACATGAGTTGCATTGTTCATACAAAAAATCATGTTTTGCATGAAAGAACAAAACATACGGAACTGCAAATGCATTTTATCAGGAATATTGCAGAAAGAAAGATTGTACTAGTGGAATACATTCACACTGATCTTCAGCTTGCTGACATATTTACAAAGCCTCTAAGGAAAAGTAGATTCAATGAGCTAAGAAGAAAACTAGGTGTCACTGTATTAGATGTTAACAAAGATACAGGTTAATGGGGGAGCACAAATGTCTGAACAGGTTTTGCCAAGATACAATGCTTCTATCAGTAATTTATCTCTTTACGGGTTGAAGTGCATCTAAGCTAAACAGAAGCAGAGAGATTAAGACATGATGGGGGAGTGTTGAGATCATGGAATGGTTCATGTTCATGTCTTAACCTAAAATACGTGGGACGTTAGGAGTTTATATAGACTATTGGTTCTAATGGTCTATATGGTTTGTTTTATGCTCAGATATGATCGGGCCAGGTGTCAAATGCAAATAGAAACCCCCGTGACTGAGCATAGAAAAATTAGCAGGAGTCTGGCTCTACATAAAGTATGAGGCCTGAGCTATCGGATAACATAAATTCGGGATGACTAATGAACAGGCCGTGTTGAATGATCCGCCCTAAAGTTTGATAGCTTGTGTTTGGTAAAAACACTATTCATGCAATCGTAAAAGCATTGTTCATGCGACCATTACAATAAATTGTTTATTGCAGTTATATAGTGGTTGACATTATAACAAGGCTTAGTATTTGAAGAAATGTAATATCTTTGTGCAAGTAGATAGTGAAGAATAGAATAGAATAGAATAGAATAGAATAGAATAGAATAGAATAGAATAGAATAGAATAGAATAGAATAGAATAGAATAGAATAGAATAGAATAGAATAGAATAGAATAGAATAGAATAGAATAGAATAGTGAGGAGAGAGGGCTTTATTTCACAATACTCTATCACCTTTATCGTGGCCTTTCAAAAAGGTAAAGCCCTCTTATATAAAAAGGTAACCTTTTAGATAATTGTTGACATCTTATAATAGTTTTTAGCCCTCAACATAAATAAACGATGCCCTACTCTTCTGTAGATATCTTTTTCTTATATTTTTAGATATACATCTTTTCTTCTTTATTTTTATGGGCTCTGAATCATCCCACGTACAAAAACATCTATTTTTGAATAATTTTTGCCCCGCAACAAAAAAATTGTAAACACCATTTGTAAACGTAATCACTGCATCTTAGTAGGAACCAGAGGGAAAGAGATTAGAAAACTAAAAAGCAGAAAGAACTATAGTTGGACCATGCAAGCAAGTTTTGGAAGCTATTTTTGCAAACATATCCTTGGGAAATAAATTTGTACAATTATATATCCAAACAAGAGTTCATGTTTCCAGCTTATGGGGAGGATTTGATACTTTAAATTTGCAATGGGCTTTTGCAATCATCTGAGGTTTACACATATATGCTTTTCTTGACAATCTTTAAGGACACCATAAAGCACAATTTCATTAAAATAGAAATTTCGTGATTCCAATTAGGGGCAAAATTGCTTTTTAGTCCTTTTTATGACCAATTTTAGAGCTATTATGGCGCCATTATGTGTATTTGTGCATGTGAAGCGCCATTATTTGTCGCCATTAAAAACATGACAATGCAGAAAATACAGCTAGGAACAAGACTAATTTTATAACAAGCAAGATTTGCATATCCATAGGCAATTAGAGACATGATCAATCTATGAGTTCGATAAATTTATATAAAAAAATATTATTTTTACATTTGAAGTACACATAATTTACAAGTCTTTCTTCGCTTATCAGGCTCCTCAATGCCAGCAATAGGATTAGATGGCCCTTCCAACATTGCTGAAGGGATCAAAATAAAATCACTTGGGAGAACATAGACTATATTGAAATTGGTAAGGATAAAAATGGCAAACCCAGAAAAAGAATTGAGCATCAATATTTACAGACTTCACCCACCAGTTCTAAAGCAAAGGAGTTTGTGACACATAATTTTAGGTATAAATGGCAGCAAGCCATGTTTAGACAACTACTGAACATGTTTGCTGATGATACTATTGTATCAATGGTTGACACAAGAAATGATCATGGAAGAACATTTTTATATATCTGATGAAGAAAGCATGATTCTTTATTTGTGCAACATTGTTTTCTCTTACACAATCATTGGATAGAAGAGAAGGAAATCACTTTGAAGAAGCATTATGCCTTCTTAGATGGTGCGGCCTCACAATTCAAAGGTAAAAAAACATTTTACTTTGATGCTAGATTCAAATCTTTAACAGGTTTAGACATGATGTGGAACTTTTGGTGCTCTGGCCACGGGAAGGGAGAACATGATGGTGCAGGAGCAGTAATAAAGAGGGCTTTGAGAGTAGCACAGTTGAAGGGCAGTAAGATGACCAATGCACACGAGGTGGTGGAATGGCTAAAGCAGTACATGTCAACAGCAGCACCCACAACATATAAAAAGAAGATTCAAACTGTAAGTATAACTTTTTGGGAGGTTGAAATAGGACCAGTGGACAGAAAAAATCAGTGGGAAGCATGTCCTATTGAAGGATCTAGAAACCTTCATTGTTTCCATGGGTGTTCAAATCACATGACATATTTACAGGTCAGAAACCTCTCTTGCTTTTGCACAGATTGTTTAGATTTGAATTGGGAATCTTGCCCCAATGCATCACATACTAAAAAGTTTGAACTAGTTATGATGCAACCCATCAAAGCTATTATTGAAGAAGAAGTACATGATGAAGGAGAAGAAGCATATATTGGCAGCACTGATTTATGTAGCATGCAAGTATCTATAGGTGATGTCTTTGCAGTTGCGGCCCCAAATAACAATCACGAGAATGTGAAATTCTACCTTATCCTATGTACCAAAGCTAAGTACTTGGTGTTAGAAGACTTTGTAGATATGCAAGGGCAGAAGTTTGTGAAAGGGGATGAGGTCATAGAAGGGACATACTATGAGAAGTTGGTGAATTGTAAATCCAGCTACAAGTTTTATAGAGGAAATAAAGCAATTGTTTATGCCACTCAAGTTGCAAAGAACAAAGTCAGGTTGGTTCAAGCAAAGCACATTGTTAAGCGGGAAATGGTTTACACTCTAAGTGCCAAAGAAGAACAAGATATTCTAGAGAGGCTTCCCACGTTGTTGGAATAGTGGAAAGAGCAATTGTGTAAAGGGTACTGTATCAGTACTTTTATGAACATAAAGAAGTTGCCGTATTTTGCATTCTCATTTTTTATGCTTCAATTACAGAATTTTGTACTCGAATGTTGATTGAATTCCAAAAATTCAATCAATTTCAATTGTTGATATTTCATACTATTTTAAATTGCTGGTATACAGACAGGGCACTGAGGCCAATTTACAAGGTAAAACATCTAAGTACAAGGTATAACAAAACCAATTTACAAGGTAAAACATGTAAATACAAAACCACAAGGCACAAGGCACAAGGTATAACAAAACCACAAATTTACAAAGGCACAAGGTATAACAAAACCAATTTACAAGGGTTAACATGTAAGTACAAAATAATTAGAAAAAGACACAAGGCCATCATCTTCATTAAACAAGGCACTAAGGCCTGGATTACAGACGGCACAAGGCCATTACAATCAACTGCATTAAGGCCTGGATTAAACAAAAGGCATAAGGCCTGGATTAAACAGAAGGCACAAGGTCTATAGCATGTGTTTTCCACAAATTTACACTGGTTCCCTGGCTGGTTGCCTCATCTTCTGAAGAAAACGCCTCACAAGAATCTATGTCAGAAGAATCGAGCTCAGAAGAATCCACCTCTGTGGATGTTTCAGAAGTTAAGCTGTCATTGGACAAGCTGGTGGAATCAGAGCAGGTTGAATCAGAGGGCTCGAAGCTTTCTACAGACTTGGTTAGGAAAAAAACTTCATGGTCTTCAGGTGGCTCTTCATGCAAAATTGGCCACGAACCTATCGCATACCGCGCGAATAGCTCTGGCAAGGAAGGGAAATCAACTCCCAGCGTTTGGCAGGGGCAGGGGCAGGGGAGGCAGAGCGAGAGCGGCAGCGCTTCGGCATTCTGTTGGGAGAATTGGATGATGCTTCTCTCTCACGACCATATAAAGGTTGGCGTGAAATAAATTTCGGAGGCTACGATTTTAGGATTTTCGTACCAATAGATTTAGTAGGATACAAAGTGAAATGCAATTACCTTGAAATGACCATAATTTTATTTTCTAAAACATTAAAAAAAAACTATCTATCCTGAAATGGCCATCATTTTTTTTGTACAACAATCAACTTATGTTGGCTTGGCACTTGTTTAGTAATTGTAATTGTAATTGTAATTGTAATTGTAATTGGTACGTGAACTCCTACGTAAATTCATATTCATGTATAGTCATACATTGTCTTTTAGTAACATGAGCAAGTTCAGAATGAAATAAATACTCCCAAACAATTACATCCAAGCTGCTAGTAGTAAGATAAGTTAGCACACTACAAAGGACTTGAAGCTACATGACCTATCCACAAATCGCAATTGTTATGTATAAGGAATGTACTCCATGGTAGAAAACTTCACTCTCTGGTCCATTGCTTGATTTAAACCTGCTAAAATATACCAATGCTGCTCAAATATAACTTCCATAACAAAAGAGACATAAAACCCCTTAAGTGATTTAAGGTACCAATCTAGGATATGGTTATAAATAGCCCAATCAATAACAAACAAAATTAACAAGCTCCCATCTACAACACAGGTCCAAGGGCAACCCACGGTGCGTTAAGCACCAAACACCTTCATTTGTTCTATCACAAAAACATTATCACAAAATCTTGGTGAGCCAAACACCCTATTTTTTGGGGCATTTGGTAATTTTAGTAGGGGCTTTTGGTATTTTCTCCGAAATCTTCAATGTTCTTCTTGGAATGGGCCTAAGTGCCACATTTAAAGTGCGGGCCGGGACTTCGAACCCACTACCTGCGGAGTGGTAGCCGTGCTTGACCCTAACCCAAAAGGCCCACGATGATTTGGGCCGAACCCCGTCCATTTGGGTTCGGACCCAAATCATCGCGGGCGTGTGATTTCTAGGTTGCAATATCGTACCACCCAAAGGTAGTGGGTTCGAGTCCCGCCCGCATCCTTAAATGTGACACTAAGTGTATGGTGTACATTTATTGATTATTTCACCTTTTCATACCATATATAAAGCGGTGTATTTTCTGTTCTTAAAAAATAAGGAGCTAATTTTTACGGGGCGAGAGCAGGACCCAAGATACGACACGCACATTTTTCTTCATTTCAAAAAAATAATTAAGGTAATATTTCTTGCCTAAGACATGACACGTCACTTCTTTTCCCTGTTTTTTGCTTTCGAGCTCTCGCGATGGCCAAATTGATGGCCCGAGGGGTACTCATCGCCAATTGATGGCACTGGAGGCTCTTTGAGGGTGCTTTTCTTTCTTCTAACTCCACGGGTGCCATGGCGGATGGTCTAGAGTCCCTTCCGCCTCACCGGGGGGGTTTGGATACAAGGTTTTGGCACGAGGCATGGCTCCTCAAGCCGAGTAGATGCTTAAAGGTTTGCAAGGCCTTAACCGCCCGACTTCGAGATAGTATCATGCCTTAAATGGTTCCAAAGGCGTTTGAATATGGCAAGCATATTTAAATCCGGCAAAAACTATATGGCGAGACGCAGGGACAAATCGAGCTTCAATTTTGTTTCAATGCCTTGTGTTTTGATTTCTAGCTTCTATGCCATTGCCACTTTGCCTTAGCCTAGATTACGATGGAATCCATAAAGTTCGGGCTGCAACAGGTTCACTGTGCGCTAGAAAGGGCGCGGAAGAGCGCTATCAATCGAAAACGGATTAAGAACCGGATCTTCCGCGGGCTCTTTTGCATACTGGAGGAGGCCCAGTCGAGAGGGCCGATTTGCTCATTTCGACCAAGATGGCGGGGATGGATGGTCAATAGTAGCTGCTCCTTCCCAGCCGGATTTGCCCCTTCCAAGCGGATTTGCCTTACCAGCTTTCGCTCCAAATGATGGTGCTGCTCCTCCGAATGCTCTATCTCTCTAATCGGCCGCCCTCATACTCTAATCGCCGACTCGGTTGACTCTTCCCCGATCGGCTCCTCCTTCGTTCAGCTCCTTCAACCGTAACCCTTGTTTGCCTTCATGCCTTTTCCATTCGGGGCTTTTGCTCCTAGCCCTTGGATCATTCCAATCTCAATCTCTACCCTTGGTTTTATTTTAATAACATCTCTTTCTTCAACCATTAAAATAATATAACCCCTAAGGTTTATAACTTGGAAAAACATCCCAACATGCTAATATGACCCGCTTTGTGAAACTTAACATGATAAGATCATATGGCATTGCTCCTTTGATCATATTTTCACCCAAAATGCACAGTTTTGAACAAATTATTCCTTCTACAGCCACATAAAAATATCAGACTGAGATGAAAAATATGTACCTCTATAACCCACTATTAAAAATCGAGCCTGAGCTTGCACGGAGCATCTTCTTCCCACAGGGTATTTCTTTTCAAAGGAAGGCCTAGAAAAGCCAAGGGAGATAGGTTTTGTTTCTTCTCAAAGGGTTATGAAGGTGGAATGAGAGAAAAATTATCACTCTTTAATGCCCTTTTTAAGGTTTCTTTTTCGCATATCCATGATCAAGATCTATTGATCTGCTAAGGATTTCCATGAGCCATCAAGGGAGAGTTTATTCTCCAAAGGTCTGTTTGTTATCAATCACACAGAGGTATCATATAGTAATAGTAGTGCTACTGTTTCTTTTATGCTTGCTTCAGAACATAGTGCTTTTAGGCCATAGTTACAACTCCAATACTTAAATGCTTTTTCTCTATTCTCTTTCCCTAGTTAATGGGATTCTCCCACTTGGGTTTAAAACCGGTGATGAGTGATGGATTGTGTCTGGTTGACTTCAAAATTGTTCTTGACCAAGAAGTGTAAAATATCATTATGTTTTTATATTGACTATTTGTGCCCAATTTTGGTAGTTTGGAAACTTGGAAGTGCAGTAGGGCTTACACAAATGCACTAGCAGGATTTATATTTGGGTAAACATGGCCGCCTTTTTTCAGAAAAATAAAACGACCTTCGGAGATTTCAAATGAATAAAGTGTGCAATGACACAACATTAGTTTAATGCCTAACATGTTCTTACAACTAAATTATGTGGGTGTATATCATCAAAAATCTAGGACATGCACACCTTTTTCTACCTCACTAACTGCTAGTGGAGGCCATGCACATTTTGACAAGGATATCACTTATTCCATCCTAATTCCTAAACAAGTCCACAAAATAAATTGTGACAGATAGACCAACAATATTAGAAGGTATATCTTTGTAAAAAAGATTAGATATCATCACAATTGTTTTACTCACACGATCATCAACTTTGCTATCCAATAAATTAGTGATTACTATAAACAGAAGCACTCGTCACAGGGCCCAGCTAGAAGAAAAAGAGGAAAATTCACAAACCACAATTTCCTACTATATTGATGCACATAATTAAATCCAATATGACTTGAGTTGTGACGAACACAATAGGAATTAAATCCAACTTGGCTTAAGATATTAGGAACACAATAGGCGATATCAACTCCCTAATAAAGTGTTTGAATATGCAGTTCCCACAAATGTAGAAAGAGTCTCCAACCATAAAAAACGTTGCATATTCTCCTCCAAGGGTGCGAAACCTTAACTTTTGCATCGTATATCTTATATACAACACAAGGTGGCCTCTGCACTGGACTGGACGCGATAAGTTGGTGAAGAGAAACGTTCGCGGCGGCCGCTAGGCCGCCGCGATAAGTTTCTTGTCTTACTAACCTATATATCAATAGAGAAAAAAACAAATAGATGAGTCAATGGACCCAAGATACGTACACATCCTTTAGATTTTATGTACAAATATATTGATAAATGTGCAAACATATGGACATTGTCTAAGGGGAACATCCTACTATAAAAATCTCCACGTATACTATTTCTATTGAAGAAAGGGCCAAATCGTGTACCCAAAGGTCTAGAAAAAAAAATGAATTTATAGCAAGTATCATGATTGAACAATGGAAAATATAGTCCATACATGGCATTGACAAAAGGACAAGAGTTATGTTGTCATTCTTGGCACCAAACTTAGACCTTGGTACATTATCGTACAGGGCCCCCTCCCCCCTTTGTAGTTCACTTGTCGTTAGCACATGGGCCATGGTTGGTTGAGTGCCTACTATTGTGGTCCTAAGTACTTGTCGTATGCATATCAAATTGGATTTGCCAAATAGCATGCGTTATCAAAAGCCAATGACATGTGGTGTTCATGTCAACTATTTTGTCTTCATCGCCATGCAAATATAAAATCATCTCAATCTAGTTGATGCTCGGAGCGTGAAGAATCTTTCTTCTTCATTTTTTTAAGCAAGAAGTAGCACAAGATGCCATTTTAAGTTAACTATGTCCCTAGGTGGGGAAGACTTGTAATAATAGTTCATTTTTTATTAAATTTCCCCATATATGATCATTGGAATCTGGCTTAATTGCAGGCATGACTTATCTATGTGCCGGCCTATACTCGTCCTTTCCGTGCAAAGTTGTGAAACGGCCATGCTAGTCAACTTATTAAGATGGGTGCTGGGATGTGGAACACCAAGATGTACTCAAACGTACATATAAAAAAATTCCCACATGCATGTGCTTTTCCAGTTGTTCAAGGAACCAACCATGGATGGACATATGCAGGTTCGCCTTTGAGAAAAAATCTCATGGTCCAACTAGCCATGATCATACTAGCAAAAGTGCCATGATCAAACTATGAAATTGCAGTAAATTCAAAAAAAAAAAATTTGCAGTAATATATTATTGTAGCATTGTCATCTTTATACTTTAATATACACACTTTGATAATAAAAGTGTAGAAAGAACCTGATATATAAACATAAAATACTACTATTGTTTTAAGCAACAATTCTAAAAGATTTTTTTTTTGAAGGATGCAAGTTATTTTGTTTATTACGCAACATCAAGTACACAACATGAATCACAAAAAGCCAATCTAGAGTAGCTCCATGTGATGGTGTACATATGGCCAATCCCAAACCCGTGATCACTTCTCTCAGCATTTAAGAGAATGTTCAACATTTATCAACTGCTCCCTCTTCCGCAATATTGAAGGAAAGGATGTACGCCACACATGGTGAGGCTTTCATTCACCATGTTGAGAGTCCAAGCTTTAGAATTAGAGTTACAGCCCCAGAGAAAACACTATGTTGGGGCAAAAGTCCAGACATCAGAGTCAAAGTTATAGCCACAGGAAAACCATTATGTTGAGGCAAAAGTTCAGAAATATCCTGCAAAATGGAACCACCACCCCAAGACGTCTCAATGCCTAATATCAAGGCATTGAATCTATGCAACATAGGGGTTGTAGAGACAGAGACAGCGGGTCAGACAGATTTGGATATAGCTATGCATTTCTTTGCTAATGCTATATGTGTCCCTGCTAATGGAGTTGTGTCTGCCGCTAGGGCAGGGGCTGTGTACCCTAATCATCCTCGCCATCTTTTAGTTTCGGTTTCAAGATGCACTAAGTCGGCTACATATTCTTTAGCATGAAAACATCTTAGCTTTTTAGTCCAGGAGGACCTTTCTCCTCTTCACTTGTACAAGCGTAGGCTCTTAACAGCTTTGCAAAGTGTGGAAAGCACGAGGTTTAGACCTCAGGAATCGACCATTGATCTTATTTTAAACTTGCATACTTTTCTAGAGGATGGAGGAGATTGTCATAGTTGGATGTCCCTCGGGTCTTGCAGAATGTTGTCTATAGATTGTATGAAACAGTGTTAGCTCAAATGCCACTATCGAGCAATCTAATACCAACCGTGTGGGCGTATGCTAGGGTTGTATATTTTTTTCAACTTTATTTGTGTCATACATTGACCGGCTTGAGGATTTATTTGCCCAACTTGGAAGTGGAAGGGCAAGACTTGCTCATCGTATCGTTAGGCTGTCGCTGCATGCAGATGATGTGGACCTTTTCGTGCATATCTCTGCAATTATGCAATAACATTTGGATGCCCTTGATAGTCTTTGCTAAAATACTAGTATGCGAGTAAACTTAGCCAAAACTAAGGTTCTGAGGTTCTAGCATTTTCTCTTCTAGACAGCCAAGAGCCCTCATTTCAATATGAGGGTCAAACAGTGGAGGTGGTACAAACATACTAGTATCTTCGTTTAGGGACTTATATTTGGATTTCTATTTGCTACGTCAAAACAGAAGTGTAACTTCAGCCTAGCAACACCAAAGTAAATTTTTTTTTTTTTTTTTTTTTGGGAACGTCAAAGTTTATTAAAAGTTCAATCCAAAAGATGGATACAAAGCGCATTCCAGGCGGGATACAAATCTCAGAGGATAATCATGATCCATTGAGTAGGCCCACTAGCCTATGCATAAGACAACACACTCAAATAAATCTCAAAGATGGCATGTCATTTGGCTAGGCCTTAGCAATTCTATCTCGAGCGTCCTAGAGGACACCAACAACAGGAATATCCAGGCCCTTAAAAACAAATAATCTTCTGTGCTTCCAGATAGACCACAACAACCATCCTGATGCTAAGTGAAAGACTTGGCTTGAAAACTTATTCAAGTATCACGGATAAATAGCCAAGAGCACTTATTGACTTGTCAATGTTACATGAAAAAGAGAAAGCAACCAAGACCAAATGGAATCAGGGTGCATATTATTATGGATGGTCCTAGAATTTGTGTGTTTATGACACATTGTATTGTGGTGAAAAGTAGCCTTTGGTACAAGAGTTTGGATGGTCTCAGCAGCAGATGCGGCCTCCTTTTGCTCCTCCTCAGTCTCCAGTTCAGTCTGTAGTTGGGGCTTCTCAGGTCTTATCTTCTCCTATCATTTCATCTGCTTCCACTACTATTGCTATTCCTCCTTTCCTGACTTCCTCTCTAGTACAAATATCTGCCTTGTTGACTCTCATGTTGATGATAGTATTGATGTATCTCCTCATTGAGTTCAGATGCCCGAGGTTATCATGTCTGATAGCCTCATTATTCATTGTACTAAAGAGCCTTGACAGAGGGCTAATTTGAAGAAGGCTACAATGAAAAAGTCAGTTGCAAATTCATGTGAGCCAGGGCCTTCCAGTGTCAACTTATTAGGAAGCGGTGCTTCTACTACCTCTCGTCCTCACTGTATTGTGTGGCATGCCAATTTGATGTTAGGTGATGAACAATTAATGTTGTGGAGTATAATCATCATGACGAGGCAGCTAAATGCCTCAAAGCAGTACAAGAGAGATGTTTTTTTACTGTGTATGAATGGTTTTGCCTAGGGGATTCAATTGCTTTCTTTAGGTTTTTAGTCCCATATTAAGACACTTATGATATCTTGATCTTTATTCTTATATATACTCTTTCGTCCTTCCAAACAAAAAAGAAAAAAAAGATATCACATCAAATACGACAAGAAAATCATATCAAATCATAGATCTAAAAGGTATAAGTCTTTTTGGTACAATTCATATAAGGTTGAGACATTCAAACAAAAATGAGAATGAGATCTTAGTATATCAAAGCTCATGAGATCCATAAGACAACAATCTTTCAAATGTATTCGGCATTCATGGGAATGCTCTCATCTGCCTAAATACATATGTCGGCTTACCATCCCCAAATGATGTCTTTGTATTATTTTCAGTCTTTCGTTCATCCCAATGCCGCCTCCTCCTTTTAACAACTTTCTCTACTAGCTTTACCCTGTCATAGATGGCAATTGCCACGTCTACGGCAGAAGCAATCTAAAACTTTAATGTTAATCTCCATGCTGCATGCACCCTATTCTTCCGGATGTACACAAAATTGATCATCGACATCACGTCATCGATCGATAATCGAGCATCGATCGATATCGAGATCGAGTCGAGCATCGATCGACGATCGTCGTCACGAGCATCGACACGATCGAGTCGATATTCTTCCTCCGTCTAATAAGTGGTCTCTTCAACTTCCTCCTCTTCAATGGCGAAGGTGTGGTCTTGGGCATGGGACAAGCTACTTCATCCTAAAGTGGCGGTTCTTTGGTGGCGATTCTTCATAGGTGTCTGCGGGTTAATGTGCTTGTCCATAAATTTAACCCTAGAATATCAAATCGAGTCCAAAGATGCAAGCGTGGATCCGAGACTATTGAGCATTGCTTTTTCATGTGTGAACACCTTAGACAGTATGGGACCGGTTGTTTTCCCTTTTTCGGGTTTCACTAACAAGTCAACAACCGCTTTTGGCAATTTACCCAAGTACACGGACGAGTTACAAGGCCGGGCTTTTCATCTAGCGGCAGGATGGTTGCTTTGGACCTGTCTGGAAAGAAGGCGATTGGTAATCTTCAAAGGTCCGGATGTGGCGGATAATCGTGTTCTCCAAGAAGCTCAAGGTTACATTGTAAAGTCGTATCATTGTTCTTCACTTGCCCCTCGCAAGAGGCGATTGATTTTTGAGGAGTTTTTGGATGTGCACTCTTATGCTTAGGCAGGTTGCTTCACTCGGTGGGTCTCCGCTTATCCGCTGAGATTTTATTCCTGTCTCTGCATTTATACTTGTATTTGACTCTTTGATTGAATAAAGTCTGACGTCCTTCAACAAAAAAAATTGTTGGGAATAGCTAATGTTGTGGAAAAGAAAAAAATGCCTTGTTCTAATCATTCTAGTTACAATATAAACAAGGCAAAGTCTCACCTTTTTACGAGCCGATAGTTCCTGAAATGAATGGATCCCATGGTTAAGTTTCTATAATCCAGAATGATTCTTTTTTACCTCGCACACATCATACATGTCCTACAAGTGCTTCTCCTCCAACACATCATCATTTGTAATTTTATAGAACACATGCGGCTTAGCCACATCTTCAAACAATAACCAATTATTCTTTGGAAGCAATGTAACTTAGAATCATTCTTCAAGTCTTTGAAAATCACCATGTATCCAATTGGGTTGCTCTCCCCACTCCTAAGCAAAAATTTTAGCATTTTGTTGACAGATGCAACATTAGGTGCTAGAATTTGAAGAACGCATTGGAGGTGCAACTTATCGACCTCTGAACTATATTCAAGGCTCTCATACCCTACCAAACACTGTCTTTAGGAACTTTGTTGCCTTTCTAGACAACCATGAGTCAATGACGTGACCACTAGAGCTCATAGTCAGGATGATATCACGAACCTGCCATCCCCAAGGCATGAACAATTTACCCTGTCCCATCCTAATGGCTCGGCCCACTATCCGATGTAGTCTGCTCTGAATTATTTTTTCATACCAACTCAAAAAGGGGGGGGGTTGCAAAATCACTCCTCAGATATTGACCCCTTCTATACAACATTTGTCCCCAAGCGGTGGACTCAAACCCCCTAGCCTCTAAATATATGTATAGAGATGTGATTGGAAAATACCCCTTTCGAGCTATGCAAGCACATGGTATGGCACTCAATCCCCCTTGCCTCCATGATTAAAAGCTAAGCAAAGTAGAGAATGAAAACCACCTGCAAGAAATAGGCTGATTCTGCAGGAAAGGGTCCATCAAAATCAAGATATCTCAAAGTTGCATTTTGGGTCTTCTGCCACATCACCGCCTGACCATTGCGATCATAAAGCATGGAAAACCTAGTGAGGAAATTCAAACTTAAAAATAGAAATATAGTTATTCTAGAAGCCACGTCGACTGATCAAAATATCGGGAATTTTAAAACAAATCCATTCCACCCTCTTATGGTGGTGTTAGGAGCGCCCCAGATGAACATTACGAGGATCCTCTCAAGCGGCCCCCCATATTTCTTACGATCTCTTCCACTAGAATTATGCTCGTGCTCGAACGTCCCAGAGATGTTTTACTAGGATCCTCTCGGACGATACCCCATAGGTCTGTTATATTCTCTCCCACTAGAATTATTCACCAAAATACACCATACAATGGTGTTACAATTATTCTCATCCTTGAGCATAACTAGAAACACCATCTCATGGCATCACAAGAATATAACATCTCATGGTGTTACAAAGCACAACTATGTAGCACAATAACATGGGGTTCATGGGGGATTTGATATGGATATAAAATTAACAATTTCTGAAACCATGGATCATATATCCTTAAAACAATTGAATGGGTTGTCCTAATAAAAAACATAAATTCAAGATAGAAAATAATCATGTTAGCTCACTGGGTATATTGGTCAAAGTACTTTTATTAGGACGTTGAGTTACTTTGGTAGAGGTTTAGTATTTCATATTGTAATACCATAGGCAAAGCTGTATAAAAGTTCGATATTCCCTCAAAACCTTAGGCAAACTCATATTTCATAATTCAAAATCATATGCATCCCCAATCATAAATTACCATAGGCGAAACGAGAGATGCCCAGAGACTCGAACATATGGTTTGGGCCGTAGGAACGACAGATCCCACGACTGTGGTAGTCCAGGGTGCACTCGTTTAGAATATGTAGCACAATAAAGCCATCTCATGGTGTTACAAGGACATAACATCCAATGGTATTACAAAGCACGACTCAAATATTTAAAGTAATCCATGCTTCCATGGAGACTCAAACTCGAGCCCTTTGCTGTGATACAACCACCCCCACCTAAACATCCAGATTGTTCATGGGAAACCATCCCATCCTCTTATGCTAGTGGTAGGAAGGCCTCACATGCACATTACTAGGATCCTCTCGAGTGATCTCCCATGGTATGTAGAAGAAATCCAAAACTTGTCACTGAAATACTCCATGACACGATTTTTCAAAAGCCTTTCTTTAGCAACAAATCTTCCGTACACACCAAAAATTATTGCCCCTATATCAACTTTACAAAATTATACTATTAAATATGCACAATCGGCAAGATCCACCTTACAAAATTTTATACATTCAGATTTGACATGTCCCTACCACTCAATGAAAAGTATCCTTCTTTCCAGATATAAATATCATTCTTGCTTTGTTTCAATCCTGAAGAAAGATTATATTGTTCATTTGCTATCGTAAGGTTGTAGTTTGATGTTTGGCACTTGGCATGTTTTCCATATCAATAGAAATAGTTGCATGAATAAGTAGCATTTGATGGATTCACTATACCTTTCTCATCCAAGCACTATTCATGTTGGCATAGGGGTTTAGTTCTAATAACAATAGAGATATTAGCAATATGGACATAGAGTTGATTTGATGCGATATGTTTCCATCCGAGCAACTATCTAGACAAGCATATTTTCTAAATATTTTATGCAATACAATATTTTATGTGTTAAATCCAAATGTGCCAAGAAGATAATGGATCATAGCATCTAGGCCATTACTCTTATCCCACATCAGGCCGGCAAGTCATGCATACGATAGACAAATTGCCAAGAACACTAACTTTATACTTTACATAAGTTGTCAATATCTATAAAGGATACTTTACACAAGTGCTTCCTATGTCATGTCATAACTGCTTTGAGCCACTTTCAAAAGAAAAGGAAAAAATCGGGGTAAGCAGTTATTGTCTAGGAAAACCTAAGACTTTTGCAGGCTATCATGTTCAGACCTAAAGTGCATGGCTAGAGTGAGGGCTTATATTCATGTTAATCTGTTCTTAGGAATCTGAATCATGTCATGTATGCGTGGATAGTCATTGAGTGACATTTTGGATAGTAGTGGCTAAGGAGTAGATAACGCCCTGGGCCGAGGGTGTTACTGAAAAAAAAATTTGAGGGCCATCAAAATGGCGAGGGTGTGCGCGTAGCGCACGCCCGAGCCATTTTGATGGCCCGAAAATTTTTTTTGAAGTAACACCCGAGGGCCAGGGCGTTATCGCCCTTAACACACTGCCCCGAGAGTTTTGGGCCATCCGATCATTATCAAAATTGATCTGGATCCGTCCATTTCATAACATCCTAGGGTGTTATGGAGTAGCAGTGTGTTATAGCTCCAGTAACACACTGATCAAGATTGATCTGAACCGTTGGATCACTATAAACTTGAGGGGCAGTGTGTTAAGGGACACAAAGACAGTCATATTTGTGTTTTGGCACTTGTGGATAGAGACAATAAAACAAGGGAAGAAGAATAATAGTTTTAACCCGATGGAGAGCCTTATTGCGCTTGTGTGGAGGAAGGAAAATCAGTTTTTATGGACGCGCGCACACACCACACAAATATTGCTTATTGGAAACGAGAGTACATAGAAAAAAAAATAGAAAAAAAAAATGTGTCTACTATCCTAAAATGGAGGATAAATATAAAGTCCATTATCATTATGAAAAAAAAGATGATATGGAATTTTAACGTCGACACGATAACTAATTATCACTCCTCGAACTCTCCCTTTAGGGTCCGATAAAGAATTTTAACGTCCACACACAAGATGAAAGAATAGAATAGAATATGTTTTTTAGCGTCCACGGAGACCAATTGGCTTATGGGACCCAAACAAAAAGAGAGGAGAGAAGAAGAGGCAATATTTACGTCATGCAAGATTAACATAAGAAAATATTAAGAGGTGAAATTAAAATAAGCTGATGTGCGACACATTGGCCATATAAAATTGTGGACATGTTAGTGGCCACCTGTGCACATGGCGCATACATGATATATACATTTCTACATACATACATGCATACATACATGCATAGATGTACAGAGAAGAAATATAAGCAAGGGGGCCGTTGTAAAGAAAAGAGAGAGTTATGACAGCGGCAGTGGTTAAGGTGGTCGAAACGAGGGCTATGCTTCAGGCCCTTGGACCTCGCCCTCCCGCCGGAGATGTGGATCATGCCAAAAATGCTATCAGAATCATTGATGATCATCTCCAACACCAGCTCAACCTCATCGCAGTACAGCATTCCATTTCTTCCGCAGATTCTAACGTATTTCCCCTCTTTCTCCATCTTTTGTTGACTTTTCAATCTTCTAATGAATTTTTTCTTCTTAATCCTCTCTGTTTTGGCCTAATCCGAGCTCTGCATCTATTTTTTTCAGGCAAATAAGGAGAGGGAAGCTCGCGATGCAGCAGAAAGGGAAAAATTACCTTATAAATCTGTAATTCAGCTTGACGAACTGCATGATCTGTATGAAAATATGCTGAAAAATGCTGAATCTCCAGTTGGAAAGCGGCTGGATTGTCCAATGAGTCCAATGAGACCTTTGTATATCACAGAAGATATAGATACAAGTTTATCAACAGAGTTACAGGAGGTATATGAGCGTCGGTCCGTCAATCTGTCCATTACAGGACGACATATCTCGCACCTTCCAAATATTTTTGGCAGGCTGACTTCTCTGATAACTGTAGACTTCTCCGGCAATTCTTTGGAGGTAATAAATAATTCAAAGCTTCTTTTCCCCTCTTTGAAGATTTTTTTTTTTCCGCCTATAATTTTGTGGTTTTTTTGGAAATTTAGACTCTGCCAGAATCCATCTCTGAACTGGTTAATCTGCTCAGATTTGATGTAAGTTCTAATCAGATCCGGGCTCTGCCAGACTCTATCGGCAGACTTCGTAAGCTTAAAGTACTGAATGTTTCAGGGAATATGCTTAAATCACTGCCAGAGTCGATCGGCCAGTGCAGGTAACAAAAGGATCTACCTATATTTATGAATTTAATGATCAAAGTTCTGATTCTTTATGTTTCTTGCAGTTCGCTGACAGATTTAAACGCCGGATTCAATCAAATCGATAAGCTGCCATCAACCATAGGCCATCTTCAGAACCTTGAGAAGCTCTCTCTGCAATTGAACAAATTAAGCGTTCTTCCGGCTTCAATATGCGATTTAGGCGCTCTGGAGCATCTGGAGATCCATTTCAACAAACTCATTTCTCTTCCTGCCGGAATTGGGAATCTGGAGAGTTTAAAAATCCTCAACGCCAGCAGCAATTTCAACAATCTGACATCTCTGCCAAGCTCGTTCGGAAATCTATATTCCCTAACAGAGCTGGATATAAGCTACAATCAAATCAAAGAACTACCGGCAAATTTCGGGAGGTTACAGAGTTTAAAGAAGCTGAAAGTAGATCAAAATCCTCTGATAATACCGCCAGCGGAAGTGGCAGAACACAGCGTAGAAGCGGTGCTAGAGTACATGACAGAAAAATGGAAAAATGACATGATTTTAGACGAGGAAGAGCCAAGTACGCCGGCGAGGTTTTGGAGCTCGCCATGGCACAAAGCTTCGGCATCTCCAGCTCCGGCGAAATATGGAGCATCGCCATCGCCGAGCCCAAGAAGAGCTAGGAAATCCGGAGGCCATAGCCATAGCCAGGGCAGAGGTTCTTTTCTGGCGGGCTTTTTAGGAGGTATGTGCGGTAGACCTGCTGCCATTTTTCACCGCCCTACTTCCAAGGTTCTTAGCTATCGTTCTCCTGACGGATACTGCGATTAGTCAATTTTTTTTTTCTTTTTTCCTTCAACTTTTTGCTTTTTTGCACCTTTCTTCTAACTGTAAACTGATCTATATCTGTATATTCATCCCCCCGGATGTAACCTGATCTAAATCTGTATATTTATCACCCATTATCATAGTATTTTCATCACCCATAGTCATAGTGTTTATCAAAGACATACTTGTTGAATATTTGAAACTCTTTCTTGCCCCTGGCATATACCATTTCTTCTTCTTGTGGATTTCGATGTTGAACTATCTATCTATATCTGAATGTATTGTTCTATTTTTTATAATAATGGCAATCTTATTGGTACTAACGCAATGTCAAAGCATAGATTCACACCCATCTTTCCAATCTGGTGCTCCCTCAATTATAGCTCTGCTCAAATACTCTTTCAAGTGGAACATTCCTTATCATGTATGACCGATTTGCATTTAAGTGGGGGTCTTACATTTTCTTTGATAAAGTGGACATTCATCTTGTGCTTAACATGATCAAGTTGCATTTGTCATATCTTCATAGACGTGAGATATAGACATTGTTGGTGAATTCACAAGGATTGTTCTTTTCTGAAGCACTGCATTTTGGTATTGCAGCTGCTATGTTATTCGACAGCCATGACCACCATTGTTCTGGTGGCCATGTGTCGCTTTGGCTGCTACTGTTTGGGCTTATGTCACTGTGCCACCACGTTTATTCACATTCACGTGCCCTTTTTTTTCCATTACACGGTTGTTCATGTGAATTCCCCATTCTTCCATAAGACAACCCTCTTGCATTTTTGTGTGCTGGGGGATACAAAGCACTGCAAAATTTGTACTATGTGAATATCTTGGTAGCTAGTTAGCCAATCGAAATTACAAGAACTGCTACCTTCATTGCAAAAATGAACCATGTGAATTCGATGTGTGAGATTGATAATAGAATAAAGTAATAAAAACATCATTTTGGGTATTATCACCAAATGTCTTGGAATGGAAGTGAAGAAGTAATAATTTCAAGTCTTGTAGAAATTGTTAAGGGTCTTGCGGAGAATGTTGACAAATTATATGCTCAAATGTCTGCTATAAAGGCAGATCCAATCACTTCAATGCTCCCTTAGCGTATATGTCAATTTTTAGGTGGCATGTCCACGTACCATAAAAAAGACTTTATTTGCATTTGAAAATTCTACCTACAATTTGGTAAAGCAGAAACCCCACATTACACCTTCGGCTAACACAAAGCTTAATTGTGTACTTGCTCTGATATTGAAGGCTATTTAATTCTTTTATTTGACATTGCATTTACGAGATTGGACCAACTATATGTCAGTAAGGGCATAACATGTTAGAATATAATTTGGGGGTTCTAGGGGGATTTGATTTGGATGTATAAATGACCATACCGAAACTATAGATCATACCTCTAAAATTACTGAATGAGTTACCTTAAAAAAAAAAAAAGAAAAAATGGGAGAGTGAAAAAAAAAATCATGTTTGGTTCTATTGATCAAAGCGTCTTTATTAGAACACGAGTGAAAAAAAAAATCATGTTTGGTTCCAGTCCCATTATTTCATATTCTAAAACCAGAGGCGCGCACATGTATTTGATATTCCAAATTCATAAGCACGCTAAATCATGAATAACCATAATCGAAATAAGGTGCATAAGCACCCTAAATCATGAATGACCATAAGGTGGCCGAAATGTGGAATGGGGGAGCTCTTACATAAGGTTTGGCAAAGGTTTGGAGCATGTATTCGTATACGCCACCATATTTTGCTGACGGTGGCATCCAGGGTTTGAATTTGCATTGGAATTTTTTTTTGTTTTGGCAGGGGCGGAATTGTAGCAGGGCAACCATGGAGTTCGTATCGGGAGCGGAGATCCAGGTGGCGGATTGGAGTGAGCACGTTGGAGGCGAGGAGGAAGAATCGGCATGGCCGGCCTTCTTTGCGCTTCTGTTGGAGGTAAGTCAGAGCATAGTGCTAGCAGTCTGTCTGTGAATTTCGTTGCTTGGTGAAGCCTTAGATTCTGTCTGTGAATTTGTTGCTGCCATCTCCGTTGGAGCTGCCAAAGGTCTCTACAATTCATAGGTAAGATGTTAAAGAGGCAGGCTAGGAAAGGGAAGGGGAAGAATGGAGTGAATTTGTATGCTGGAAACATAAATGAGGCCATAGATCTGTGTAGGAAGGGTAGGGGGAGTGCGAGGGGCAGGGAGGATGGGAAAATTGCGGAGGAGGGAACCGAGTTACTTGATGTGAGTGTCACTCTGGGATATGCAGGAATGGATATCCCAGAGGACATGTATGATCGTCTAGTAGGGTTTTGCAAGTCCGAGATATTAGCAGCGTGCGGGGCGCTTTGAAAGGGGTTCGAGTTGGACCACACGCGCATTGCCGAGCGGTCTTGACAACCATCAAAACTCCAAGACAAGTGAACACTGCAATAAAGAAATTCTTTGGTTGAGGTGTTCACAAGCCAGCTGGGGTCCTCCTGATTTGCAAAGCCACAAGAACACGAAAGCTTCATTGCTTCGAGGGTATTGTCCGACTCCATGTCTTAAGGATTATGGTAAAGTGCATCATAAATTCAGTCTACATAATGTCACTGAAAAGCAAATAGAAATAGGAAAGGATTTGTACCTGCGTTATGGCGCAGGGGATCTGAAGAATCTTGTTGTCTTGGACAACAAGAACATCCTGCATAGGGCTGCCCATTATGTGAATTATCATGAGAGGAAACAGATGTCTGCAAGTCTTGTGTACACAGTATGCCAAATGTTACGCACAAGGAAATTTGTGTTGTCTAGCCAATGGATCTTGCCGTCCAACACCGCATTCATTTCTGTGCACATGGTGAAAGCGGCCTGGAGGATGACCTTGAATCCTGAACATGCTATGCCAAGCGATGTTAGATGCATGCTCTTTTGTGACGTCCCCTACTCATATACGGTGCACTCACCGTATACAAACAGGAGTTCATCCCCCATACCAGCTCCATGCTGATACAAGGCCCTCCAGGTATCACTGCAACCTTGACGAGTTCCAGTGGGAAGAATGAAGGGGTCATTTTACCCTGTCTCCCTCAGGGCCTACCTAGCTGCGAAAGCGTAACATACATGTAAGTATACATACATCAACATCATGTAACCATCACGAAGGATGGCTCATCACATATCTGCATAGACAGAGATCAGTACATCACATATGGAGATCCTACCCAAGGCTCAGACTCAAGGGGGATGACTGACGGCTTGGGCCTCCAGAAGTCATTGTAGACAGAATTCATGGCCAATGGATTTAGCTGGCATAAGAACATGGCTTAGGGTAGTCCACTCCATCCGCCCCTCCTGTGCACACTTTGCAGAGTAGGTTGAAAAGTCTTGGGACCTGACTGTAGCCCGCCGGATGCATAGCTAGAGGGGCTACTCCTGGGTTGCATCTCCCCAGTTCCGATGGGGCAGGTAGGGATTGCTCCCACCAGAGGCTAGCATGCTGGCTCAAGGTGACTAGAGGGCCACTGCCCATACTCGACTGAACTCCATGGAAGGTGTACACCACCCCAAGAGTGTCGAACCCATGCAAAGCCTGCACGCAGTGGCAGAGCATTAGGTTTAGTGCACTGTAGTCCCCGATAGGCTTTACTACCGGAGGGACGTGATCATGAGCCAGGACATGAACCTCCTTGTAAGCCAGTCTGGCCCCTCCACCTACAACCAGGTGTGGCTCTTGTACACAGGCCGAATTTAATAGTGCATTAAAGAGGACAAGCTAGGAGCATCAAACTACTAGGCTTTTAGAGCCTCTACCCCCTTCCCAATACAATGATTCCACAGAGATCATCATCATATACATATCATAGAAGAACTAAAGAATAAGATTTAATCTAAATCACAGAAGTTAGGTTCTTTAGTTATGGCTTGATATCTAGAGGTCTAGATGGCTGCTATGGGCAATTCAATAGGCTAAACCTACTTACTCTATGCCTGGGAGGTGGATTAGACTATTGAATTGGCAAAATACCTGATCCCTGGCTTGCTCCTCCTGCTCTGAACGCGTCCATGTTGTTGAATTGCTTGAAGATGAAGCCAGAAAGGAAAGCTGATGAGCTGGGCTGCTCAGACAGACTTCGGGAGCCAAGATTGACTCTTGGAGCAAGCAAAACGGATTCCTAGAAGGCTGTGGACGAAAATGGAAAGTTAGGGTTTGGATACCTTATATAGGCTATAAGTTAGGGCTAGGGTTTCCATCGACCCTTGAGATGCCCACTTATTATTTAAGTGGGCTAAAGTGCACACATGAATAAATGTGCACACACTTGCAAGTTGCCCTCTAGGGCGCTACTTGCTTAGCTACACGTCGGCGTACACATCAATCGGGATGGCGTGTACACGTGACGATGCAGTACAGTATACATCCTAGGACCGTATACTGTGTTGGAACGTCACATCTTTGGTGTGCCTGCTGGGATGCAGCCAGTGGAGAGGATTGGGAAGGCGAGGAAGAGGTACTGGGATGATGAAGGCAACGAGGGCGATGACGATGCGCACTTTGTTTAAGTGGAGGAGGAAGAGTTCAGGCCAGTTGTAGATGGAGATTTCAGCGGGGTTGATTACATACCCTTGGACTTGCTTGATCACACTATGGCAGTGGGATAATGCCCTTTTGTTCACTTGTTTTATTCTTATGGCAGCGGGATAGTGTTTTGTTCTTCTACTATTTTGTTCTCATGTTTGTGTTTGTTGTATTTGGACTGTACATGGAATATAGATGTGTACTTTTATGTGAAATTCACTTGAAGCTTATTTATAAGAGTAGTTTGATGCTAAGTTCTATGTTGTTGATGCCACAATAGAACCGCCATTCCTTGGATGGGGACGCCCCATCTTCTCGTCCTTCTACTTATAGACCAGTTTTCTCCATTATTGGCTATCGGCATTCTCTTGGGCTTTGCTTTGGTCGTTTGCACCTCTACCTAGCTTCCCAGCACCCCACGCCAGCCAGAGCCATCCACACCAAGACAAGCTTCATCCACACCAAGACGAGCTTGTGGTGATCGCCCCTGATCGCCCTTGATCCCTACCTGCTTTCCACGTCCGGTTTCTGCATCCTCTAAGGTAAGTCTGTTATTTTTCTTTATGGTTTTAATCTCTCCCTTTGCTTGAATCCATGTGCCACGCTCTGTGGATGCTGCAAGTAAGTGATTTTCGACAGCGATACTTGGTTAGTTTCGTGATTCTTTGTCTGTTTTTATGCTTTGAGCAAGTATCTGTTCTGTGGCTTCTTTCTCTGTCGGTTTCTTCTGGTTGGTTTTTGTTGGTTTGATCGGCCCTCAGCCCGCTTGGGCAAGTTTTGGCCCCGGTTTGCCGTCTGCCAGATCGATTGGCAGTAGGGCATCAACCGGTTTGTTTTGTCCGATCAGCATGGATCGGCTCCGGACAGATATGGCTTCACAGATTCTTCCTTTAAGCTTCTCCTCTTTTCCTATGTTCTGGCCGATTATCCTTATCTTACTTGGGACCTGTATTTTTGGTAAATCCTTTTGGTTTTGATCGCCCACAGCCTACTTGGGCAAGATCTGCCCCCGATTTGTCGTCTGCCAGATTGATTGGCGGTGGGGCATCAGACCGGATCTGGCCTGGTCCGATCAGCTTGATTCGGCGCTAGGCCGTAGAGACTTAACCTTTTTTCTTCCAGGAGTACCAATGATAGGCCGATTCTGTTCCTTTCTTCCTTCAGGCCGATTCTTCAAGATAAAAATTTTCTTCAATACAGGCCGATTCTGTTCTTTTCTCTCTTATCTGGCCGATTCTCTAGCTCTGTTTTTTTCGGCCCCCTTTATGGCTCTGATCACCACCTCAGGTTTTCGACTCCCCTTTTGTTTGTTTTCTGGTTTCTGCCTTTATTGTTTTCGGCCTACCATCGCCGCCGCTTCCGCCTTCTTTAAATGGGGGGATACAGGTTCGATCCCCTCTTTTGCGGGGATGCCCAGATCGGGTTCTCCTGGCATTAACTCTCCTTTTTTGTCGTTGGGCGTTGCCATCATTCACTTCCCCTCTTTCCCTATCCTCTCATCTTCTCTCAAGTTTGTTTCTTGAGTTTTTTCGGTTTCAAAGTTGGTTGATTAGCTCGTTTTCCTAGGGGTTCTTTATGATGTTTATTCAATAGTAGTTGTTTCGTTTTTTGTTACATGGGCTAGTTTGCTCTCTCCTTGGGCATATGAGTGGTTATAACGACCCCATGGTTATTTTATTTTTGCTCTATAAATTTGGTATTTTGCCTGCATATTTCTGGTTTCATGGTCATTGTTTCCCCAGTATCGCCTTTAGGATCTTTCACGTTGTCTAGGGTCACCTCAACTATGATTTCCCTTGCATTTTTTCTAGGTTGCTAAGATTTTGTCTCGTGGTCGTTAGTTGTCTTTCCCCCCAGGTGTGTTGTGACGATATCTACGTTTTATGTTGTTGTGGTTCCATCCATCGTCCATCCTTTTTGTTTTTCTCTCCCCATGCGCTGTATGTCGTTATCGTTGTTGTTTGTCTCGTTCTAACGCGTGCGACTTGCTATTACTAGATTTTTTACAGTATGGTAGATCAGTGCTCTCCCAGCACATCTCAGGCTTCTTTACGAGCCCGATGGGCGAAGCGGGTTGCTATCAGTGCCGTCCCTTCTACCCCGCTTGTCCGGCGTGCATGCACCGCTGCAATTTCTATTGCACCTGAGGTGCCTTCCATGCACTCCTCTGCTGCTTCTGTTGAACCTGCCATGCCGGTGATCCCTCTTGTCAGATGCACGAGCATGACTTCTCACTTGGGTTCGGCCGGTCCATCTCGGGTTGTCTCTTACTTTTCTTTACCCGGTTCCTCCCCCGCCTCGGCTTCACGGGTCCTTCTAGGGTATGTTTTTACTTAACCTACCCAACTTTTAGGAGTTCCAGCACCTTGTTAGCACCTTTATTAGCGAACACGAATCGGCGCCGACTTGTAATCGACGCTTGTGACGCAAGGTAATTGACGGGTTATTCATTTCTCACGGCAAATCATTCCCTCTCTAATTCAAGGAATCATGAGCTTCAATTTTGGCTTATAAACCTTTCTCTTGCACTCCAATCGACCGAACGAAGTTTGGAGTAGTAACCCACTTCTGCTTTTTCTTGCACAATTCGAGGTCGCTACCATGAGTTCTCACGTGGCGAGGTACTCACATTACTTTTTTTTTTTCCTTTGATCAGAAAAGTTTGTTTTTTTTGTGCTCGCTTCTTTTTCCTTTGTTCGTAAATCTTGTTTGTGCTTATTTTTTTATTGTTTTTACTTTTCACCGAAGCCCGCAAGAACACAATATGAATTTGTTGAGTTTAGGAATGTGGAGTGTGAAGGAAGGAAACCGAAGTCAAATCAAGTCACATGAGGTATCACCGAAGTTTCTCATCCGTTTTTCAGGTACCACTAAGGTCGTGGAAGATAAATGTGAAAGAGATCAAGCCGGCTTTTGAGCGTAAGTTCAATGATCCGCTCAAAAGTTTACCGAATGGCCCTACTAATAATGAAGTTCTATTACGATTTGCAAGGGCATTTGTATGGCGTAACACCCCAAAGCTTTGGCTGATCCAAAAATTATAAGGTGAATTGGGCATCTTTGGTCGCAGATTCTCATAGATATTCTATAGTTCACAAAAGTAAGGAAGAAGTTAACTGCTTTGATGTTAACTTGAATGTAATTATGAATCACATTAGAAGTCTTTCAGCTATGAGTAAGAAAGTCAAGAAGATATAACTACAAAAAAAAGCAGCTTTGTTAAGGCTAGAAGGAGCTATGAACTCGTGGCCGATGCTACATGCAAGCCGTTATACACACACGGATATCCGAGAAGAAAAAAGCTATTAAGCTTTACAAAGGTGATTTACCTAACAATTAAACTTTGGTGGAGTATTTGAAGAAGGAGGAAGAAAATCGATGGCCATGCTTTCTCGCCACCATTGGGAGTGCTAGTATATCCAAAAAGCGTAGTTGAAGGAGGAAATAACGCTTTTGGAAGTTAATATAGAAGCTTATGGTCATAGGATGACTTTCCGGCATGCAAAGTGCAACATATATTCTTTGCTGCTTTGCTCATCGAGGTAAGAAGGTTTTGAATGTTCATATGGGTATTTATGATCTGCATGTAGATCGCTTTGTTTGAAAAGATGTGAAGGTTGTGGTTTATCGCTTAGCTTTCAGATTATAGTTTTCTTATCAAGTTATCATGTGACCATAAGTTCCATGTGTGTTGCTTTGGTTCTGTTTTGGACACTATGCATTGTACAGTGGCAGGTTGTGGCATAGAAGTACCAGAGAAGCTACAAGAAGAACTTGGCTACTTCAAGTCGATGAACATGAAATATCCGAGGAGAATGAATCTTCGATTCGTGATGTGAAAGTGACAAAGGTTAAGAAAAAACCTGTGAAGGTTGAGAAGGCTGAGGATTCTAATTCCAGTGCAACTGAGTATGCAAAACCTATGGCTACAAATTTTGTTGCCAAGAGGAAAGGTAAGAAGAAGATTCTTAGGAGCAAAGAAAAGCAAGACCTGGTCCACCAAGTCTTAAAAAGTGGTGGATCTTGAACATGAGATCCCAAAGAAGTTCTCAGGCTAACCGTTAGTGATGATGTTATTCCTACCCCCGTGAAGTCACACGTGGATTCGGATATTCAATCCGAGGAGGAAGGTCTTACTCTTTGCAATGTAAGTTCATAAAGAGGTCGGATAAGGAATTATTAAAGGATTTGCGTGTTTGAAAGATCCTCGTGTCCTAAGTTTGAAGCTTGTTTATATTTTGTTATGTTTCGCTGATCCAAGTATGTACCGATATTAAGTATGAACTTTTGAAGGCATGTAACTTTTGTAACTTTTTGAAGGCATGTAACTTTTTACATGTAAGATAATCGATATTAAGTATGAACTTTTTGAAGGCATGTAAGTTTCCACATTTATGGTACCAGTTCGTTTATGCAATCTGCAAATGAATGTTGTATATGATTGATTGTTTGGTAAGGGATTAACTTCACAATTATGCCAATTCATATCTCAATCTGCAAAATGAATGAGAACCATAATTCATTTGAATATACTACAATGTTTTATATGATTTCATTATCAAATGAATGTGTACATATGAATACAATCTCGCAATCTGCAAATATGAATACAATCTGCAATCTGCAATCTGAATATACTACAATGTTGTATATGATTTCATTATATGAATGTGTATATATGAATACAATGCAATCAACAATGCAAATATGAATACAATGGTAAATGCAAATATGAATACAATCACTATGTCCTAATCCCGAATATACTACAAAGTTGTATATGATTTCATTATCAAATGAATGTACTCTTTTCTCGCAGCAACTTGGTGCAGCCTTATCATCATCAATTATGCTATTCAAAGATATAGACTACTCTTGTACTCCAAAACTCGGTCCGAAGATGATCATGAACATCCATTGGAAGTTCATATGTGTTATCATTTTGCATGTAACATATCAAAACAACATGACATGACCAAGTGGCTATATGCATGGCATTCTGGTGCATCCTCAAGCAATTCATATTGATTTCCTCCCATGAACTTGTAATACTTGCCTGACAGAACCACTTCTCTTCTTGCAAATTTAGCACCCCATGCATCTTTAAATGCCTTTTTCCACAATGTGCTTAGGTTTAGTGCATCGGATAATATAAAAGTCCACTTTTTCTTTGTTGTTGGCCTCGGATGGTGCTGCAAAATTATCCCCAACATCAACTACATCGAGATACCCATTCATGATCCCCTTCATAGATAGGACCCCGCAGAAGTTTCCAAAGACCTCTTCAACACCGGACTTAGTTCGGAATAAACCCAAGATCCTATTCTCGCTTTTGTTTATGCACTTCCCATACTTTCCTTGCCCAAAGAAGTGGCGACAAAAGCAACCGAAATCCATATGAGCTACCCGAGTAGGGTCATTGGCATGAAACAGCCCGATACAATGGAACTTTCTTGATCCCTGTTAATGTCTTACAATCATGGCTATCACTCCTATCAACATCATTGATAGTTATCTCCCAAAAAACACAGTAAAATAATGTTCAATATTGTTTTTAAACACAACTAATTTCCATACTAGCACCATACCTATATTTTTCCTCTCCTTCTATCTCACAATCTGATTTAAAATGTGAAATGCAAAACACAACTACATCATGTGCATTCCTTAGTGGTACTGAATTCCTCTTCAACATCTCATGTGTGAGTGCTCTTTTTATTACAGACTCCAAAGACCATCATGTTCACTGCATTTGTTCATTACAAAAATCTAAAGAACAAAAAAGCAAAGATAAAACAAAAGAGTAAAGTTGAAGTATTTACCTTTGCCATGATATGATGCAAAAGAAGTTCCAGTTTATTGGTATTCCCTGTTTTTTGAAAGAATCTGCCAAGGAAGTAGAACATCCTTGCACCTTTAAATTGATGGGAACAACCATCAGACCACATGACATGATTCTTGTAGTTGACACCTCTATCAACAAGAAAAATAGCATGTTTCTGCAAGCAATGTTGAACAAACAAAACATCATGTTCTCTGTCATCACTTATATAGAAATGTGTTTCCTTAACGATCTTTCTTTTTTGCTCTGTAGAATTGGTAGCATGCCTATAAGTGATATGCACCAAAATGGTGCATTGGTCATTCCTCCAATGCAGGCTTTGTATTTCTTGTTGAATTTTGAAGGTATAGTTCTCTGCAAAGTCAATGACTGAAACTATAGTGTCCTTTGGAAAGGTTGCCAAGCACTCCCTGAACTGTTTTGCTTGCCATCTTGCTTCATAATTATGAGGAATAAAAGCATTAAGAAAGGTGTCACCAAATTTGAATAACTCGTATCGGGTGTTTTCTTGTACACAAGCTTGTTGATCTGGGTTTGGGAGCTTCTTTGAAATGACAATAAACACATGTCATTACCACCTTCTTGAATAAGCAATTCATTAGCGATTATAGTACCTTCTTAGTAGCTATTGAAACTTCTTTCTGACCAGGCTGCTCAACAACAGTTTGCTTACCAATTCTCTTTGCAGTCTTCAAGGAATCCGCTATTGCTGCACTTTTCTTCTTCACATTTTTCACCTTCTCAAAGAGCCTTAATGTGTTCTTTCAACTATGTTCTCCGGCCCCATAATAACTATTTCTATAAGAATGGCAATTGTTCTTAGTTGATTATAAGTGTGCAAAATGTTACCTTGTCGTCATAAACCTGTCATATAAGAAAACAGTTTCAATTCATGTACATTTCACAAGAACGTGTCAAGAACATGTGCATCACCTTAACAAATGTCTTCCACTCTACTTGATGGTCCAACTTGTAATCTCTTTCTTGTGGACAAGTTGGGATCTTTTTTGTTCCACATGTTTTGCATTTCAAGAGCGCATGGTTATGTTGATGCCACTCTTCCAATCATCCTTAGAACATACCATAGCTCTCCAAAGCTCAGAGGTTGAAGTGTATGTAAATATACACGCATTGCAAGTCGGTCCTGGACCACATAAATCACAATTGCATGTGCAATTGGTACCATGAATGTTCTGATCTAGTCTTACTTTGTTTATGGCCAGTCTCACAAAGTCAATTCTCAAATGATAGATACAGCAGCAAGTTTCTCTATCTTTTACCTTCCTCACATATGGAGGTTTCAGAGCATGGAATGCTGAAAATGATATTTGAAATTCTGGATATTGTTTTACAAAGCGTTGGTAAAAACTACCCTAGAAACAAATGCAAAGATGTCGCCAGTATTAAAACTTTTCATCATTGTAACAATTTTCTTAAGAATTACCTGGGTCTCCTCAAGAAAGTGAAGTGCATGCAAGATCTTCTTTCCTGATGAGGCTTTAATCTTGATGACATGCTTCTTACATGGAGAAACCCTTGTGTTGTACCTCCAAAAGTCAACAACTAGTTTTCTCTCATTGTAAGATAGTTTGTCACATCTAATCTTATTCTTGAACATAGACCATGGTCCATCACCATGTTCAAAGACATACTCTCCTTCTTCTGGCGGTTGTAACAATCTTTTCTGTTCAAGCATAGAGTTCTAGAGAATGCTGATTTGTTGATGTCACTATTGACAGCATAAACCATGGCGGCATTTCTTGCCCTCCTAATATCTGTTTTCTTCTCATTCTTATGAGTCGCGAAAAAGATTTTTTAAATTTTCTACAATACTCTTCAATACAAACTCTTCCTTCTTTGCTTGGAACAAAGAAGTTCGAGAAGCCACTTTGCTGCAGATTGAAGTATCTCCTTTCTATCTTTAAAATTTGCACTTTGAAGAACCTTTTTTACCTTGAGTGCAACTCTTTTTGATAACCTTCTCTTTTTCCATGTGCTGAGATCTCCTTGTAGTAAGGCTTCTTCATCTGCTGCAAGCTCTCTTTCCCTTTTAAGACTCCTCTCCTTTCTCCTTAACTCAGCTCTATACCTTCTAAAAGCATCACCATCCGCAAAATATTTTTTTTGAAGTTCAATATTAGAGAAATCTTTCAGTTCGAAAGTAAATTGCTAAACTTACTTACCTTCAAAACAAGGTTCTTCATGACATTGGGTTTCTTGAGTGCTTTGTTGGCGCCAACCTTCATAATCTTCAAAGTCTTGGGGAAAAGAATCTAAAAATGGATAAGAAATAAAATTACTTAAATTAAGTAAAAAGATTGAAAGAAAAGAAAAAGACTTGGAAATTACCTTGGAAACAAAGTCGCAAAACTTAAGTGACATTCATTGCCTTGTAATTAGCATTTGATTCAATTTGTTCATAAGGTTCGGAAAAGATTCTAAACATGAAAGCAGTTCATCAAAACAACCAACACCAACAAATTAGGGAGAGCGGTTCCCAACAACTATGAAGTAAATTAGTACACGGATGTATGGGATGCATTTGTAGCAAAGTGGATCTCTTGTTCTCGCATCTTGATTCACAAATAAGTTGCTTATCATTCAAATTGTGTCTATTTTGCTTGTCGGCACCAAATAATATGTAATGAATTATGAGTATCGGTTACCATGCTTTGCAATTCTTGCACAAATTAAACTTGTATTTATCCCGAAATGGAATCTTCAATTGCGTTATTTTGAAATTGCATCGGCAATTCGAGAACAAATGGCAAAGAAGTTTTCACCCTCGTTCTGAAAAAATTGAAGGCTAGATAGCGGTTTGTCCACATCAAAATTAACATGTGTCTTGCACACGGATGCACAAAATGCCTCTCTCCAAAGGTCGCCATAGCGCCGAACGGAGAAAATTAGCGACAAAAGAAACTCATGAAATTATTCCGCGTGGGCCGGTACCAAAACCGCCAAATCTAATTTTAAAATTCATTTTGCATCGGCCCGTCACAACCTCTCGATCGGCCGGATTAGCGGCACCACGGTTCTTTGAAGTGGCAAATTCCGGTTGCCGGATCGATAA
Source organism: Isoetes taiwanensis (assembly GCA_021234155.1). Taxonomy (NCBI): domain Eukaryota; kingdom Viridiplantae; phylum Streptophyta; class Lycopodiopsida; order Isoetales; family Isoetaceae; genus Isoetes; species Isoetes taiwanensis. The sequence goes on from JAJEKV010000018.1 coordinate 19,532,217, forward strand.
CGAAATTTGGCCAAGAGAAAAAATGAGCGTGAAGGCCTTTGGCGTCGCGGCGAAAATGTAATGTGACGGGTCCGGCCTCAACTTGACACATCGTCGCCCACACTAGAGATTGAGTATGTAAATAAAAACACACCCTCTATAGGGCTTTACCATTCCCTTACCGGCCGCGGGCCCCTCCATTCCTTCTCCATCTTTGGATATGGTGCCTCACCGCCTGCGGACCCTCGATTCACCGGATGGCGCAGTCTGAGCCTTGATCTTCACAACAAGAGAATGGACTTTTAGCGGCGTGGGCTTTGCGGCGTCACGTGCGGCGTGGCGTCGCAAATAACGTCACCATCACGGCGTCAATGCGGCGTCATCGTCGCGAGCACGTCGCATCACGGGCGTATGGTGCGGCGTCGACACGTATGGTGCGATGTAAAACCTTTGTGGCGTCGCCCCGGACGGCAATTATCACGCCCGAGCGGGCGGCAGTGTCACGCCAGCGAGCAAAAGTCCACGCCCGTGTCGCGTCGCATGCGGCGTATGGTGCGACGTCGACACCGTGGCGTAGCGGTCTGTCCGCCCGGTGGGCGCTTGTGCCGTGGACGGCGGGTGTGATGTTTCTGACATGGCGCCGCATGCGGCGTCGTATATGTGACATATGTGGCGTATGTGTGCGATATGACACGTCGATGCGTATATGTGGCGATATATGACACGCCCATGCGATATATGTGGCGTATATGACACGTCGGTATGTATATGTGGCGATATGACCGTTAAATGCGTATATATGTGCGTGGGGTGGTCGCATGTGACGTATATTTTTTATACACGGTTTTGGTTTTTAGGATTACAAATTCAATACACAATGATTGATACACGTGCGAAAAAGACTCGACGACCAACACAAGCTTCATTTAAAGCGTGTTGCACGCACATGCATCATCACGATAGATGTGCTACCGCATGAATTACCTCCTTCATCTAGACTTTGAGAAAAATGGTTTTTTGGGGCTTTGAGAGATTGCAAGAGCTGGAAAAATATTGTCTCGAACTATATCGACAAAACCAAAGAAGCACATATGGATACGTCAATGTGGGGAAGAAGGTTATGATTTAAAATCTCATGCCGGGTATACAAGTAATTCTAATGGCACTATGGAAGTTGAAAGATCAACATCAAGGTTGGAATCGTGACAATGCTTGAACTTGCAACTTTACCCCCAAACGTCGATGATTTTGTGATATATGATGGTGGAGGAATTTATGTTTCAATTGCACAAGTTCCATATGAAGTTTCCGCCCCCATTGATGAGGATTTTGAAAAGCCGAGATACTATGTGGCTACACCTGTTGATGGCCTTGTTTGGGAGATCCATACATGGAAAGTGGAATTGGAACATAGCTCCGGGCTGCTATGCCGATAAAAGAGTATCTAAACCGCCACCGTTACCTTGGAAGTCTTCAAAGTAGAGCATGTCATGGTGCAAAGGAAAATGGGCTTCACACGGAGCTTAGGGATCACAAAGGCGGTTGAGCTTTGCCGACATTCTTTGGGGTCCTTTGGTGCGCTTTTTAACGCCATGCTCGGATTGTTTTCGCTTCATGACTCATGAACTTGTTCCGTTTGAGCCAAGATTTTTATGGGTTCTTCTTTGCATCGATTGTATGATCCGACAGTCACAACATCTGCCAGACCAAAAATCATCATGCTTTTTCGAAAATCTCTTAACCTGTCTTTTTTTTTAATTTCTTCATTATGGCCATTCCGAGGTTGTGGAGGTTGTTGCCTTCTTGGACAAGTTTGTTCATCGAAAATCAAGAGAATTGTGGAGTTGGTTGAACTAAAATATTTTAATTGGTCATCTAGCAAAATGCTTTGGGAAGAAAAAATAAGTGTATTCTCTCAAGAACATTCATTCTAGAACTTTCTACAACATTCTCGAATTTTCTAGAAGGATTCCTTAGGCTCACCCAAGATTCTCTTATATTTTAAAACTTTTTAAAACTTTCTAGAACATTCTAGAACTTTCGTGATATGTGACAAATGTGACATATGTGTCGTAGAAAGGTCGCGCATGTTCGAGTTCGAGGCACCATCTTCATTGTGCCCTTAAGCCCCAAAGCAAGCACGTGAACTTTTAGTGTGAGCTTTTCTAATGGATTGAGCTTCATCCGAATAATTCTAAACCACCTAATGTTCGACGGTGTGCCCCCTTAGCCTGGGGGGGCTGCTTCTTTCATCCTCTTCGGATGGCTTCCAGAATTGAACAAATGGTTCCATATGTAGTAAGCACAATATGGAGTGCTTACAAAGTTCAACACAATTTATTCTTCTCTCGATCTTCATGGTATATGTACACGGATAGCTTGGCGGATGGTGCTACTTTTCCTTCAATTCATGTTCCCATTGTTTTAAAAGCGATTTAGGGCAAACAATCAAGGTGCTCCCGCATTCTTCTACATTGTATCTTTGGCGTTTTGGCGGTCTAGCCTTCAAAATCAAAGCAATTCAGAGAGATTGTCTTTCCAAATCCCCGATAATTTGATAATTATAAACATATGAGTTCCCCCGGACAATCATACGAAGTTCAGATTTCTCCATCCAAGCAAGGGCAATACGCTATATTACATCCCAACCATGTCAATTGCAGCTATAAAATATGAAATAATAATATATCTAGTCATACCTGGTGCTTCAGAAGTTCTATTGTTATCAGGTCATTGTCTAGATTTGCTTCTTCATCTCCTGCAATTGTATTCTAATATTCTAACCAATTTATCAGGTCCGGTTGCGAATGGCTAATATGGGACTGTGCACAAATGAGTCTCGGCTTGTAGGCTGCGGCTAATGCATTCTTATCAAGTTCTGACCCTGCAAATAATCTCCAGTGTGACGAAGATATTCGTAGTTTTCCTGATGGGGGTTGGCAAGGAGTATAGAAAATGATGCGCGTCATCTTTTTAGAGAGCTTGGATTCACGTTTGATACTGAGCCATGCGTTACACAAAAAGTTCAACCTAGAGGATATTATGCTAGACACTCCACGGATATTTACGTGGTGGATCTAGTTGGCTCTCAAGATAGTGTAGATTGGTTAGATAAGAAAGTCCTTGAGGGCCGGCATTTCATTTCGTGCTTGTGCAACCAAGTGGGCGGCTTGATTTGATAACCGATTCTCGTTGGATTTTTTGTTTCATTTCGTCATTCCAAAAATCAACGAGAAGCACATTTGCCTACGATGGAATTGTGAAGAAAAAAAAGGTAAGATGCTTCGTTTATAGATTAAAATCAATGCATGTGGAAATTTAGATCTTGTTATTGGGATAGTTAGCAAAGTTATGTCTTCAAAAAAATTTGGAGCAGGTTTGTCAAGGCAAAGAATTTGCGTGAATGATGTGGTTTCGTTTGAGAGATATCCAAGGTAAAAATTTTACATCACCGGCGAAGGATCCTTATGCAGTCTTTGGAAATTACGTGTTGATGCGGGGATGCAACTTGACCCTTTCTGTGAAAGTTTTCGTTTTGTTTGGAGTCGATATTTGGTATTGAAGCAACTTAAATTCTATCTTTTGATATAACTATAATATGGTAGTTTTGAGCTCGAGTTAGCTCCCCGTTGATCCGAATTTTTTGAGCTCGAAATTTAGCTTATGGTTGATCCGAAATTTTGAGGCAACGCCTTATGTATATAAGCATGATGTAGAATACAAAAAACCTGGATATATGATATGATATAGATTTAAAATCGGTTTTCAAAATGGAATTTGAAGATAAAAATATGAAGAAGATGAATATGATCGGGATGGATATCAAGAAGATGAATGCCACGATGAATAAGGATATGACAATAATATTGCTTGTTTTAATTTGTATAGGCCTATTTGTGCTATGGGTATTTTGAAAAAAGCGGATGAATTTAGTGATGGACATGGAGTTGGAGATGGTTGATCCGAAATTTTTTGAGCTCATAATTTAGCTTACAGTTGATCGGAGAAAGAGAAAAGAAGGAATTAGAAATGACATATGGATTTACCCCAGAATTTCTACAACGAGAATATTGGGTAGTCAAAAGTGGTACTCCCATATCCTCAAATCCAACATCTTTAGAGAAGCAACAAAATGCAATCTGAATGAGGAACTTGGTGTCCAAAGATAGTGGGAGAAACGCCCGGCGACTCCTTTGCAAATCCAAGGCATTAATGTCCCATGTGTCAAAGCGTCCCGATCAAAATTTGCCTAAAAAATGCCATCGCCCACAGGCCGGCATCGTCCACGACAAATGTCACGGCAAATGTCGGACACATCCGCGCAATTTGCTCTGTGATGCGACTAATCAAGCTATGTTCAAGTGTTTTGAGGTATGCGATTTTAGGTTGTTACACAAAACTTTTGCTTTCGAGATTTTAGGTTGCTCGAGCGGCCATTATACATAAATTTCATAACCGACAAATGTCACGACAAATGTCAGACGTCGCATGCGACGTCATGTGACATTACAGAACATAAGACACGTCGATGCGTTACTTGCGTGTCTTGCCGGTCGCATGTGACTGGATTTTGACCGTTGACTATCGTCGCCGCGCGGCGTGGTCTGAGAACGTCACGACACGCGTGCATGCGTTACTTTGCCAGTGTCTTGCCAAGTCGTAGGTGACTTGGCATGTGACCGTTGACACTACGTCGCCGTGGCGGCGTCCGTCGCATATCGCGGCGTTAAAGATTTCTATATAAACAACTTTTTCTCGGCCTTCATTGTTATTTTCTTTTCGCTCCTCTTCCACCTAAGCGCCTTTGGTGTTCTTCTTTTTAACCATATCTTATACTTGTTGCTTTGCCCTACATGGATCACCATGGTCATCGGCATGATCGGCCTTTGGAGATGGCGAGAGACAGTTGATCTTTGTCTTACCACTAGGGAGGCTGGATATCTTGAACCGATCACATGTAAGTTTCTTGATTCTTGTATTTAGTAGCCTAGACATATATAAACTAGGAGAGGGCGTGTCTTGCGGTAGTAAAAAAAAAAATGCGGTGTTTTTGGTCAAGGACACGATTAGCCTCCACCTTGAGTGGAGAGGACCACGCGTGTGTCGCCCAAACTCACCTTCATACCTTACTAAGTACAATGTAGATTACAAAATTGAGGTGTCGCCAGAAGTCAAGGTCATATGTCGACTTCACCTTGAGTGGAGGGGACTCTATGTATCGAGCTAGCTGCGTCTCAAAAGATCTTTATTGAAATTGAAACTTATATAAGGGTCGTACTCGGGAAAGGGCATGGTCGGCTTCACCTTGAGTGGAGAGGACTACGTGTCCGGACCGGGCCCAATTCTGTCCATTTAGGATTTAGGGTTTAGGGTTTAGGGTTTAGGGTTTAGGGTTTATACTACCATATATTGTATCTATCACAGTACCGTTCAAACTATTGTGCAGTATATAGTACTTACCTTTTGTAATTGGCGGAGGGACAAAATAGTTTTGCGATTGTAAAAAAGATGTATGGGGCTTTTGAAGAGACGACTTAGAGCGGTTGTTGAAGACCATCGATAAGATTTGGTACATTTGAACAACCCACCGGATCGATGCTCGTCATGGATATCAGGTTGGTATACAATTATTATTTGTTTTTTTTTTTTTTTAAGAGTACCTCTCGGTTTAAGTATATATTCAAGATGTTTATGATATCTAAATATGTAGGTAGATGATGCTGATGTCTCCTCCAAACTAGATGTGGATTTTGGTTTAATGTTGTCCATAGAGGCATATGAAACCGAAGCAGTAACCCGATTCATCAATAATGTGGATGGGTGCCGCTCAACGCTGAGTGTTCCCCTGCGTGAAAGAACACGAAGGGCTACAATCATGAGAACATTGCATGTGTCGCACATTTCCCAAGAACGCTTGGCCTCACTGCCCGAGCGTGAAATTCCTGAAGAATTGCAAAGATTAGTCCGACCCTTTGTTAGGCACCGCAAAGACATTTGGCTTGTGGCCGTGACTTTACCTATCCCTATGGATCAAGAATTTGCTTATTGGGGAAGAAGATACATCATTATCTTGGAGTCGCATTTGTCCGTAAGCTTGGATTCGGCCTTATCTCCCACGCAGCGTATAGAAGTGGAGCGAGATACCCACATTCCATTAATGCCATATCACGGTCCCGAAAGTAATGATTGGAAAACTTGGCAAACTTTGACTAAATATGCTTGGCGTATGAGGATTTATGGAATGAATTCCAATCTTTGCGTCGATACACTGGGGGCATGTGATGAGGAGTTGAAGTTTATTGATGGTCGGTCGGGGTTCATGGCAATATTGCGGGGTTCATCAACGATTCTATTGACAACCGTGAAGCGATGCAATTGTGAATTTTAGAGTGTCAAGGAGGGAGGAAGATTTTTTACAAGATCTGTAAAAGCGGATATATCATGGTGTGTGCTATTAAAAGCATAAACATTGGAGATGAGTTATTCATCAACTATCGCTATGATAGACCTCTCCCATTTGAGATGGAACAATAGTATTGTTGTACTAAAAAAAAGGAATAAAGAGGTTTTTTTTTTTTTTTTTTAATATGTTTTTTGTCATTCGTGAGTCTATACAAATGGTTGTATGTATTTTATACTTATTACATTATTTGACATGATGGTTAATCACGTTACTCCTGGTTAATGAACTCATTCGAGGCGGTCTCCATCCCGATCCATTAGTTCTAAGTTACGAGGCAAAGGGGAAACCTATCGTCGTGAATTTCAAGCCGGAGCGCACCAATATGAAGATATTGCATACGATCAATATGAAGAGGATGAAACTATTGATCTAACCCGAAAGCGAAGTTTTTCGTGGACGGCCGATGCTCGATATGTTTACACGCTCTTCAAGAATTACGATATTGATTTAGATGATGTCGATGATGGTGGTGGAGAGGATATGGTAGAAGATGTGGGATACCCTTCGAGGATTGGTCGTCTTGTGATGACCCTATTGTTATCGAAGCGAAACGCCAGTTATTTCTGCGTCTCGAACCTCTCGTTTGTCGGCGCACGCTAATTCTCAATCTCCAAACCAAGTTCAAGTGGAGCAATGCAAGTGTCTCTGCTCTATTGAGGTGACATACTTATCAAGTCTTTCTATCTTACCACCATCTCCATCTTTTATCTTACCACTCTTAGATCGCAGGGTTATTGCACGAGAAGATCCTTCGAGAGAAGAACAATATGCCTACCAACGGATCTCAAGTTAAGAAAATGATTCAAGCGGCCCGGCCTTGGTTATAAAGTCATACATGCATGTCCAAATGATTGTATGATCTTCTATCCCCCTAAGAGCATGAGAAGTCCACTCATTGTCTCGCATGTAATGAACCGAGATCTGAGGAATGACCTAAAGGGAAAAACGGTACCTCGAAGGTTATTCGACACTTTCCAATAATCCCAAGGTATGCATCACCACTTCTTACAAATAGTTGTAAATTCACTTATTTTTAGGGTACTTATATGTTGCCTATAATTTATTCTATAGGTTAAAGTTGATGTTCCGTTGCAAGACATTAGCTAGCCTAATAGACTTCACGGCTACACATGCATCTAGTGATGATGTGATCACGAGTCCCGCGACGGTCGCAGCTTGGAAGCATGTCGATCGCGACATGGCCCGACTTTGGAAAAGAACCACGTAGCGTGCGTTTGGGCCTGGCCACCGATGGCGTAAACCCATATGGTACACAATCACCGCATGGTCTACATGGCCAGTGATGATAGTGAACTACAACATACCCCCATGGTTGTTGATGAAGAGTGGGCACATTATGATGACTTTATTGATACCTGGGAAGAAAAAAACAAGTAATTTAGATGTGTACCTAAGAATAATTGTGGATGAGTTACTCCCTTTGTGGAACACGGTATTCAGTCTACGATGCCCATAAAAATGGCGTTTTTAATCTTAGAGGTATACTATTGTGGACTATGCATGACTTTCTGGGTTTGCCGAGAAGTGTTAAGGTTTAAGACATCGGGGCACTTCCCTTGCATGATATGTGGGGAAAAGTTGCAGCACCGTCACTCTAAGCATCTGAAGAAAGTAGTATACGAGGGTTTTAGGAAGTATTTGCCGCTCACGCACCCCTTCAGAAAGCAGCGTGCACAATTCAAAGTACTTTGTAGACTATCTGAGAACCACCAAGCGGGGATTACCATCACGAGAATGGGGTGGCGTTGGGATAAGAAGGAAGAGGGGAAAATCCATGAGGGGAAATCCGTGGGGGCACCTACTTGGTGAGGAGGTCGTGGCCGACCTGGGCGATGAGGATGAGGAATTATCACGATGGTGGCGAGGAAGCCGCGGGAGGAAAGTCTTTACCGCCAATATGAAAAGGAAGTCCGTTTTTTATAGACTACCATATTGGACCGACCTATTGATTCAACACCTTTTAGACCCGATGCATATCTTCAAGAACGTGGGAAACTCTTTATGGAAGCATGTATTTGGTCAAAAGACACAACAAATGCCGGGATGGACCTTAAGGTAAGTAATACAAAGAAAGAGGCATGGATCCAGGTGAAGGGCAACCACTTCCTCCCAAAAATGGGTTATTGCTAGGTCTGACCATCGAGCTATTTATGATGATTTAAGGGCCCTTAGAACACCAACCGGTTACATGCAATCATTCGCGAACCACATTCACAAGTAGTGGGGAGCTGGTGGTTTAAAAGTCCCATGGCCCGGCATAAATTCTTGCATGTAAGCAATTGAAGTCCACATATATATGCACTACTATAAAATGTAACCCATAACTTATATTTGGTGTTTGGATCATGCACTTCTTCATGCCCCTGACCTTTAGGGAGTTTTAGACAAAGGGACCATTGGAGGCAATAAGTGCCCTATCAAAGGTCATAAGGTTGTTACCCATGTTGATTTAGTGGTCCCAGTCTATTTTATTTGTGGCTAAGTTTTTTGTTTTGGACCTCATAGGTGGATGTGTAAAAACTATCTTAGAAAAGACGAAATTGAAGAGATGAAAGTGAAAATGGCGTGAGGCATGTTGCTTGTTGGAGAAGGAGTTTCCTCTGAGCTTTCTTGACATCAAACCCATCTTTTGGTACATCTTATTGAGGAAGTGGAGCTCATGAACCTGTACATGCCGGATGGATGTTTTTCTTGGAAAGGTTTATGAAGGTATTGAAGGATATGGTGCGTCAAAGAGCACGCCCCGAAGGTAGTATGGCGAGAGGGATGGCTTGCGAAAGAGTCACTTTTCTAGATGACGGAATATATTTCCAGCCGTACATCCGGATGCACCTCGCTTATGGAGTGATGAAGGGGCGAGAAGATTGTGGGGGTAGTGGCGAGGAAGGCAATGGTATCGCGAAGTCATTTCCGCTGATATGATCATTAAGGTTAATCAATTTCTTCTTTACAATTGGCACCAATGGCAAAATGGATTGCTTTCGTTATGAGAACATAAAGGAAGAAATGGAAGAGAAGAGGCATGAATGGAGATCGACATAATAGGCGAGCCCCGTACCACGATGGATATGAACCCTTGCGGGACAAGATGGAAAGAGAATGGGTACTATAGGCTTTGGCCGATGCATATCACAAGGGGAGTATATTACGACTCTGAATGGGCATACGCACAAGGTGTCATGAAAAAGGTAGTTGCAACAAATTATGTTGATGTCGAAATCGGTATTTTCTTTTGATGTTATTGTATCTATTGACATTAATGGTGCTTTTGGCAAGATATATCTTACTCCTCGATATGGTGGCATGGGACCCACTATCGTGTGTGAGTTCTCTTGACATACGGGAAGACTTGTGGCTAGCGGAGTCATGGCATCATTCACGATGGAGTTTCAATCAAGTGTTGCCAATCGTAATCGTCGGGAAGCCACCCTGTGATTGGGTCGGAGGTTAATTAAGTATATTCACTCAAACCTTATAGTATTTTGCATACCTCAATATACGATTATACAAAAACTTGTACAACCATACCCCTAAACGAGGATCATTGTTATGCGGTCCAGATCAAGGAATAAAGGGAAATATGCCCATCAAGCTGACTCTGGTGCGGAGTAACCCCGTGTGAATATGCACCCAAACCAAAGGGGTTTCGGGGGATTTTAGTTTAAATGCATTGGATGCAATGGTTTGTGTTAATAATATTAATGGTTGTTATATTGAAAAAAAATTTGGGCCCTTCGGGCCCCTAACAAAAAAGCAAACCTTAGGATTTGAGATCGGGCTACTTTGAAGAGCAATGCACATTCAACGCCTTAGAAAAAGTATTGCATATAAGCATGCCGGTTTGAATTATAATGATATTATAAAAGAACTTGTTGTCAACATAATTGCTCATTGTCTTGCATAATTGGCCTCAACATGTGCAATGACGGACGTATCTTACATATGCAAAGAAATGTATGCAATCATAGACATATTCTAAACTTGGCGTTCTTGTCCATGATATACCTAACCTTATCTAACATGAGCTTTATCTTTTCAAAGAAAGGTTTAATTGTGAAGAAAGCCAACAAATGCAACAACAATTAACAAAAAGTTTTATCTATAGACATTGATTTGAATCATTTGATTTAAATGTACATCATACCTAAATATGCAATAAAATTCCATGGAATTCCGTTCACTAAAAGCTATAAAAGTTCCAAAATTCACCATAATTTGAATCTAGCGAGGAGGATCTCGAGTCACAAACTATGCTTTGCAAACAAATAAAGTAGATTTGAGATTCTCGAGAGCTATTCTTTGCAAACAAATAATATAGATCTCCAGATTCTCGGGGCTATGCTTTGCAAACAAATAATGTAGATCTGAAATGCGGCATATCACGACCTCGAAATGTCGCCACTCATTTCCCTTTACCTAGCCAAGCCCACGAGGTGTGAGGTAGCATGAATGGATTGCTATGGATTGCTAGCGATGGCGTTAATCATTCCAACCATAAAGAAAACACACTACCTTAAAAATTCTCAACACTTAAAAGCACAAGATCTACATCAAAACATCACCTCGGGCATAGTGAGAGCAAAACATAAGAAGAAACCGAAAGAATGAAGATGGAGCTAATTCATGTGGTCAATCTTATATTTCAAATTTCAAGGCGGCATTATTCCTAATGGGATTATAAACAACATCTCTATCTAAACAAACTAACTTATTAGGATCAATCGCCCTATCTCGAACCTTAAAATAATCCAAAGGAAAAAGAGAGCTAGAAATTAAATATCTTTATGTATGTGAAGATGTAAAAGTGTCAAGCTTCTTTCCATTCTAGAGCTTCGAGATAACCTAAAAGATAGAACTCTTTTTATGATACGGCATCCTTACGGACAATTTTGGCGTATTCCTTACATCTTCTTTTGGACTTCTTGCTTTGCGTTCATCCAACCTTGAGCTGAAAGGTTGGCAGAATGTTCATTATGCAGATGTTCTACCACCTAAAACATAACAGGTCAAAGCTGAACTCCAGATTTTGATTGATCAAAAGATCAAAAGGAAAGAAATTACAGGGAAGTTAGAGTTATAAACACAAGATTCAACTGCCCACGCCGTTCAGATTCTAATAGTTTTGTTCTTTGGAAGATGCAGAATTGAGTTGATTCTAGAAATGAGTATGAATGGTGGACACTTGGCCAACCACCATTTAGCTCCAGGCAGACCTTGCTTTGACGGAAGAAATATTTATCACAGATGCAACACTGCTCTTCCTTCACATACTTTCCTTGAAACTAGGGCTATTCTGTTGGGGATCAGAAAAGGTTTTGGTCTTTGATCGATAGCGCATAAAGTAAATTTGCACGGAAATTGCCATACGCATTAGGCGACTACATAATCACCGAAAATAATGATCTGAAATACCCATACCTTCGACAAATATAGAGTAGACTTGAGCTGGTCTCTTTGTTACGTGCAATGTGTTCTAGAAGTGTTACGGTAAAAAGCAAAACCAAGGTATTGCCTTGCCCTAGAGAAAAAATGGGAGCAGACGGAGAGCAGTCTTTACCTAACGAATTATCTAACGATGCGATCTTGCGAGAACATCCATTTTCCCATCACGACCCGCGGGCATTTGCTTGCTTGATAAAAAGCCCTCGATTCCAAAGAAGGAGCGGAACAAAAAGGCATAAATGTAAAAAAAACAAAACCCTAGAATAGAAGAATCGAGCTTTGCATGCCGTTTGAGTTTTCATGAAGGAAAATTGAAGGGGTAAACCATGGGCAAAATGGTTTTTAGCCATAAAATACTAGGAACACCCTAGATATCTTGATTAGTAGTTCCCATGCAATACGCTTTGAAATCATATGAAAACCATAGAAAATAGTATAAAAATACAAAAGCAACCCCACATTTATTATGCTACATATTGGAGGTGGATGTTGGTGGCAATTTTAAGACCTTCATATTCGATGTCGATTGGTTTGACCTTCAATTAAGGGGCCGAGGCCTACTGATAAAGTATGATAGAACAAGTGGCTTTTTATTTGTCAACTCTAGCAAGATGTACCCCCAGTAGTGAGGCGCTTGTCCTTCCGGACAACTGTGTGAGCAGTACACACATACACATATCCACTTCAAAATTTAGACCATCAATATCAATCTCACGTCCGGCTTCTTTGACCCGGATTTTTTTCTTTCTGCGTCGACAAGACCCAACATGGTGGTTTATCATACAAACTACAGGGGCGCCAATATTCCAAGGTGTTGTGCTAGAGGAGTCAATAACGTCTGAAGAGCCCTCTGGCGAGATCAAGGCATTCAAACTCACTTGGGAAAGCGAGCATCAAGAGGTTGGACCACCGGCTCTCATGCGACATCTTACACCCGCAATTCCCACGAAAATACGGATGTACTTGGGGCATTTTAATACAAATGTTGGCAATGCTAACAATGGCGACTCCTAGTTAGCACCTAGAGGAGGCGATCATTAAATTCTATATGTCAAAATATTATGCACATCCTCGATTGCAATCCTTACGATAGGCTATGTCTATTGGTCTTAGGTGTGCAATAAAACCCATTCAATTCAATTCTTTTTTCTCCCCCTCCCCCTTTTGGTATACATTATATCGGAGGAATAAAGAACGGCTGGAACATGGGCTCAAAGAAGCCACATAGGCTCAAGCATTGCCTCTAGACTAGAACATGCAAAGAGTCTTCAATGGTATCTTAGTTACTTCAGATTTTCTCTAACCTTAAACCAGTGCCACCACCAAGTTAACTTTCATTTGCTTAATTTGATGCTATCCACTAGCTTTCTGTTGTGGATCACTGCTCTACCTTTCAAACAGATAATAATAATGGTATTTTGTAGGGTGAACAAGTCCAAATACATAGAGTGAACCATGAGGAGCCTACAGATGTTGAACGTGTAGGCGTTGCATTTCCCTTAGGGTCGAACATGCTACCTAGGTTCAAACAAGCCTCTTAGGCTCAAGCATTGTCTAGGCTCAAACATGCCCCAGTATCAAACATGTACACAACAAAAATAAAAATAGTTTAAACGACGTCGCTATAACAAATAACGTCGCATGCGACGTATTGACGTCGCATGCGACGTACACAGCGACGTTTAAAACTCATTTCTTAGTTGGGTTAACATGAGTGGTCTTCTGGTCACAGAACTTGGTCCCGAGGGCAACGTCGACGTTCTGAGTCCATTGGCAGAGTCAAATCGCGATTCCGGAGAGGGGAGGTCGCCCGTCCGTCCCCAGGGCCTTGGGGAGAGGAAATTCGGGGCAAGCAGCTTCCGGGGGGATTTTAGGGTCCGTGATCTGGCGTCAACACCCCCACTCCACGTCAAGTCACGGCGCAAGGTCCCGGGCCTCATCTCGACAAGGAGAGGGCCTCCAAAGCGTAAAACCACGTGGGTTGCGGGTTCTAGAAGGGTTTTGCGTTTTTTGGGGCCGGGACTTGGTGCATTGCACTGGGACCTGGCCGAGAAGGCTGCCCGAGAATCTGGACAAGGGGAACCGGCGGAGGCGGAGTTTGGGCCTGTCCTCCTCCCGATGTGGCAAGTAGAAGTGGGGCGCTTTGCGATGGCAAGACATTCATAAATTGGCATTAATGCATTTATGCGAAAATAAATTCTGATTTTTTTGCCGGCTGGAATCCTAATCCATTTCCGGCACCTGACCCAATTTTGAAATTTTGAGGAGAAGGTCTAGGTCAAGGGTTAGCATTAGAGCGGTCGGGGCGGCGGTTGCGAGGGCAACCCGGTGGCACCCTTCCCAAGTCAAAGCGAGGCCCGAGGACCTTGCGGGGATCCCTCACAAGAGGGGAAGTCCAGGACCCCAAGAGGCGGGATCCAAAAAGTTCGAGGCAGCCCTTCTGTGGCTCCCGATTTGCCGCTAATGACCACCCTCCGGGCCGGTTCCCCTATCCGGCCGTTGGATCCTCGTTCGAGGGGCCCACTGGGAAGGCCCAAAAAGATTCGGGATCCAAAAACTTCCCCAAGCAGCCCTTCTGGGCGCTCCCGAGGTCGCGCTAATATTACCTCCGGGCAGTTCCCCTATCAAGCCTTGATGGATCTTGTCCGTTCGGGGGCCCTGGGGGAAGGCCCAAAAGATTCGGTCGGTCAAAGGGAGGCAAATCGACCTGCCTTGTAAATCGTCTTGGAATTTGGACACCGAAATTACCCGACCACTAAATCGGGAATAGCAAGTTACAAGGTCGGTTTGCAAAAGAAAGCCCACTCCGCCCTCCCACGGCCGATTATCGCATCCACATCCTAGGCCAATTGACTACGAGTGTGATGGAAGTGAGCTACTTTAGGCGCTTCTTGGAGTCGGGTGGTCTTGTACGGAACTTGATCCCGAGAACGCGTCGGCGTTGAGATCCATTGAGAGTCAAATGCGGTCCAGGAGAGGAAGTGGCAGGTAAGCCCCGGGGCAGGGAGAGGAAGTGGAGACAGCGGCTTAGGAGGGGATTTTGGGTCAGTGATCTGGCTCAGCACACCCCCACTCCCACGTCAAGTCGCG